>NXFS01000036.1:0-19453 GCA_003004725.1 Moesziomyces sp. F16C1 | reverse complement strand
TGGCGGCTCCAACGGTGGCGGCTCCAATGGCGGCGGCTCCAACGGAGGCGGTTCCAACGGCGGAAACAACGGTGGAGGCAACACCGGCGGCAACAACGGTGGCGGCAATGGCGGTGGCAACACCGGCGGCGGTAACGGAGGCAACAACGGTAACGGCAACTCCGGTACCGGCAACGGCGTTGGCAACGGCAACGGCAACCTCGGGTCGAACAACGGCAACAACAACGGAAACAACAACTCCGGTTCGCTCGACGGTTCGCTCAACGGCAACGGCAACCTCGGTTCCAACAACGGCAACAACAATGGCAACAACAACTCTGGCAGCCTTGACGGCACCGGCAATGGCAACCTGAACGCCGGCTCGAACAATGGCAACAACAACGGCAACAACAACTCTGGAAGCCTGGACGGTTCGCTCAACGGCAATGGTAACCTTGGCTCGAACAACGGTAACGGCAACGGCAACCACAACTCGGGCAGCCTTGATGGTACCGGAAACGGCAACCTGAACGCCGGATCGAACAACGGTAACCAGAATGGCAACAACAACTCTGGCTCGGGCAACGGCGACCTCGACGGCAACGCCAACCTGGGCTCCAACAATGGCAACCAGAACGGCAACAACAACTCCGGCTCGGGCAACGGCATTGTTGACGGCAACCTCAACGCTGGCTCCAACAACGGCAACCAGAACGGCAACGGCAACAGCGGTTCGCTCAACGGTGTCGCCAACGGCAACGCCAACCTCGGCTCCAACAACGGAAACCAGAACGGCAACAGCAACTCGGGCTCCGCCAACGGTGTTGCCGATGGCAACGCCAACCTTGGCTCCGGTAACGGCGACCAGAATGGCAACAACAACTCGGGCTCGGCCAACGGTGTTGCGGACGGCAACCTCAACGCTGGTTCCAACAACGGTGACAAGAACGGCAACGGCAACAGCGGCTCGCTCAACGGTGTCGCCGACGGTAACTCCAACCTCGGCTCCAACAACGGAAACCAGAACGGTAACACCAATGCCGGCTCTGCCAACGGTGTCGCCGACGGTAACGCCAACCTGGGTTCGGGCAACGGTGACAACAACGGCAACAACAACCCTGGCTCTGCCAACGGTGTCGCTGATGGCAATGCCAACCTGGGCTCGAACAACGGCGACAACAATGGCAACTCCAACACCGGAGCTGCCAACGGTGTTGCTGATGGCAACCTCAACGCTGGCTCGGGCAACGGAGACAACAACGGTAGCCACAACTCGGGTGCACTCAACGGTGTCGGTGACGGTAACGCCAACCTTGCCTCGGGAGCGGGTAGCAACAACGGCAACAACAACTCGGGCTCGGGTAACGGTATCCTTGACGGCAACCTGAACCTTGGTGGAGGCCAGATCGGCTCCAACAACGGTAACGGCAATGCTGGCTCGGGTAACGGCTCTGCTGACGGAAACGGCAACCTCTCGCTTGGTAACAACCAGGTTGGTAGCAACAACGGCAACGCCTCGAGCGGCAGCGGCCAAGGAACGGGTAACGGCAACGCGAACCTGATTCTCGGCAGTGGCAACTCGGTGGGAAGTGGCAACTCGGGCTCGGGCAACGGTAACGGCAACATCATCATCGGTAACGGCCAGTCCGTCGGCTCCAACCAGAGCGGCAGTGGTCACGGAAACGGAAACGTCATCGTCAGCACGGGACTCGGACTCGACCTGGGTCTCCCCGGAACCGGTGACAACTTCCACATCAAGCTCCGAAGGGGCGCTACGCCCATCGGCGCCGCTAGGAGGTGGAACACCATCCGCGCCTAAACTTTGCGCGAAAGGGGATTTACGGGCCTGCCCCAAGTAGGGGAACGTGGCTACCGGATCCCCCCAACAGCAACTTTCTCTTTGATAGCACATACACACACACTCTTTTGATCCTTTCGTCTTGACACTTTCTTTTTGCTTTGGAAATGGTAATCAGTCGATCTTTACTTGGTTCTTGATCGGATGTGGCAGTGCAAAGCGGTGTGGGCGAGGGTGACACGACACTCTGACCGCCTAGATAAGCGACTGGGCTTCGAGGAGGAGGATGATGGAATGGGTGATCTCGGCGACAGACTGGGTGCTGATGTCAACGACGAGGTCGGCATCGGTGGGTTCCTCGTAGACATCGTCGACGCCGGTGAAGCCCTTGATGTTGCCGGCGCGCGCGTTGGCGTAGTTGCCCTTCCTGTCGGTTTTTTCGCAGAACTCGAGCGGGGTGGCGACGTGGATGAGGAAAAAGTTGCCCGCGCCACCCGTCTTGGCGATGGTGTCCCTAGCAGCCGCACGCGACTTCTCGTACGGCGCAATGGGGGCAGCGATCACAGCCGCACCGGCGCGCGTAAGCTCGGCAGCAACAAACGCGATACGCTGGATGTTCTTCTGCCTGTCCTCGGGACTGAAACCGAGCTCGGACGAAAGCTCGGATCGAACCGTCTCGCCAAGAAGCAGCGAGACCGAACGACCACCCTGCTCGTTGAGCTTGACCTGCAGAGCACGTGCGATCTGGTCCTTGCCCGAGTTGTGCAGGCCGGTGAGGAAGAGCGTAAAGCCCTGCTTGGCCTTGGGCGGGTACGACTCGCGCAGCGTCTTGACCACCGACTCGTAAGAGAACCAGTCGGGGATCGCCGCACCGGTGCGCAGTCGGCGACGGAGCTCGGTGCCGGAAATGTCCATGGTCTGGGTGCCCGGCGTGACCTCGTCGACGGGCTGGTACTCGTCGGTGGAGGGGATGTAGGTCATCTGCTGGAAGGGGACCATCTCGATGCCGAGCTCGTCGGTGTACTTGGTGACGAGCGTCTGCGCATCGTAGGGGCCGTAGAAGTCCTTGCCGCTCGAGTCCTTGCCCGGACCGGCGTGGTCACGACCGACGATGAAGTGGGTGACGCCAAAGTTCTTGCGGATGATGGCGTGCCAGAGCGCCTCGCGCGGGCCACCCATGCGCATGGCGAGCGGGAGCAGAGCGAGCGTGGCCATGCCGTTCGGGTAGCGGGGCATGAGCGACTGGTAGACACGCACGCGCGTGTAGTGGTCGACATCGCCGGGCTTGGTCATGCCGACGACGGGGTGGATGAGCACGTTAGCCTGGCGCTGGCGCGCGGCGCGCACGGTGAGCTCGCGGTGGGCGCGGTGCATGGGGTTGCGCGTCTGGAAGGCGACGACCTTGCGCCAAGCGATCTTGGCAAAGTGCTGACGCAGCTCGGCGGGGGTGTATCGGAGCTCGGCGTAGTCGTAGTAGGCCGGCTTGGAGATCGCCTGGACCTCACCGCCGACGTAGAACTCCTTGACGCTCTTGTGGAGGTAGGTGATGGCGGGATGCGCCAGGTCGTCGGAGCCGAAGACGGCCTTGGCCTCGCGCACCTTGTCGACTGCATAGACGTCGGTGACGGTGATGGTGGCGATGGCGTTGTCGTCGCGAGGGTCGCGCAGCGCGATGCGGGCGCCCTGGGCGATGCCGAGCGCCTGGATTTGCGCCTGGTCGACGTCGAGGGTGATGGGCATGGGGAAGAGGTTGCCGTCGGTGAGACGCATGTTGTCGAGGCAGCCATTGTAGTCGGCCTGGTTCATGAAGCCCTGAAGCGGGGAGAAGCCGCCGTTGATGATGAGCTCGAGATCGCAGAGCTGACGCTCGGTGAGCACGAGCTCGGGGAGCGTGTCCGCCTCGGCGCGCAGCTGCGCCGCGATGGGAGCATCGCGCACGAGCAGATCCTTGAGCACACCACCGTGAGGAGCGTTGGCCATGTTGATTATGTGGAAAGGGGATGGAGGAGGAGATGAAAGACGAAGGGGCAAGGTGGTGGGAAATGAAGTAGCGCAAGGAAGAGGGCCAGTGGACAAGGCGTGCTCGGAGTGCACTGCTGGATGGGCATTCTTCTCATCCGTTCGGTGGGGACAGGCTCGGCTTGGCACGGACTCGCCAGGGATCGGAAATTTCGAGGGCCAAAGATGAGCCTCGGCTGCTTGCTCCGCTCCCGTGGCTGGGACGAGCGGAAGAAGATCGTCGCGAAGAACTGGAGGTGCGGCAGCTGTGAAAACGTCGCAGCTGTTTTATCGCCGCCATCAGCGCGTGCGTAGCGATTAGATGGCGCTGATTCTCGCCCCGCTCCAGCTCGCCTCCCATCGCCCATCGCCCATCGCCCATCGCCCATCGCCCATCGCCCTTGGTTCCAATCGACATAGCTGAGACCAAGCTGAGCTGTGCGTATGATTGCGCTCTATGCCGTGGATTCGGTGTGCCTTCAAGACCGAGCGTTGGAGGTACGAGGAGGGCGCGCGGTGTTGGCAGGTTGGACATGACTCAACCGCGCATTTGTCGGCTGCATGGCTGCATGGGCGGCTGCACTCGTTCATCGCGGCAGAGGTGCAGCCACGGGGAAGGCGCATCTGGACAGCCAAATGGCGTGATTGACGTGCGGGCCGGTGAATTTGATCCGGATTTGTCGATATAAAAGATGTAACATGGCTGCTGATAATCGATCGGTCGGTTCTGCATCGGCGCGTCCAAGGTCGATCGGATGCTGATCGCCGTAGCCTGTCCCTGCATCAAGCAAATGGCTGGTGCGGGCAGATCCAACTCAATCGGCTCCCTGGATGGTATCGACAGGCCTCAAGACCAGCATGCTGCAGCACACCTGAAGCGAAGCGCATTCGCACTGTGCACAAAAGAGAGAAGGAAAGAGACGGAGAGAAGAGAGAGTAGATTGGCGTGGAGTTGGCAGCTAGTGGTCGCGGCCGGTCTGCTTGCGCGCGTCCTCCTTGAGCTTCTCGATGTTGGAGGGATGTGTGAGCGTGTCCACGGCAAGGTAGACGGCGAAGGCGCCGAGGCCAAGACCAAATCCAGGGAAGATGTTGCGTGCGAAGAAGCGATGCGAGAAGACGGGATGCTTGCGCCACGCCTCGCGCTTCGCCCAAGGATCACGATACAGCTGCGGCATGTTGAACTGTGATTTTGCCAGCAGTAGGAGAGGTCAGCTCAGCTTCAGCGTTACAAGCACGTGTGTGTGTGTGGGCGGCACTTACATATTGATCGTCGAGTGCGGAGGCTGGGATGATACGATGGAGAATGGGATCGCAGCGTCAGGGCGGGATGGAGATCAGGTGTGGAGCGACACTTCCGCTCACTGCAAGTCCCAAGCGGAGCCGACGAATTCCAGCTTTTATCGCACGAAAGACATCCGACTCCATGCCCCAATTCGAGACGCGTCAAAGGGCAGCAAAGACGCATTTGGCAGAGGCCCTTTCCCCTCTAGAGCCAACTCAATCATATAAATCATAGCCACGCAAAGTGGGCGCTTGAGCTGAATGGTGCGGCGTCGGATGGGGCCCGTTGATGAGCAACCATGCAGCTTCGAGTGGGTCCCGTCGACTGTGGCTGTGAGAGTCGAGCCAAACAGCAGCGGTTCATCCTACGGACGCGCAGCGGCTCAACCGACCAACAACCGCAACTCGGTGGTGGCAGAGTGACGTCGCGCCCAAACCTCCACGCGTCGTAAAAAAAAATTGGAAGCCACCCTCGGCACAGAGAGATGCACAGTTCAGCCCCGTAAGCGGTCGGGCAGGCGGCTTTTTCAGTGAGACCGACACGCTCGTGCCTCGAACATTGGCCTCGTTTCGGCTAGTCCGTCTCGACTCGCGCCTCATCCACACGACGCAGCGCGGCTCAAGCTCAGGATTGCGCCTTGCTCCTCGCAACCATCACATCCACCCCGCCAGCGCGCCTCCTGAATCGTCACCTCCATACTCTTCGAATCACACGCCCCCGGCTCGCGTTCGCGCTCGCCCTCGCAATCCGTCACAGCGCGGGACTGCCGCTCCCACGCTTCATGAAATCGCGCCTCTGAAGCAATCCAGCTCTCAAGCTGCTGCCGTTCAGCTGCCCTGGCGCAATCCGACCCCGGCTCAGCTCCTTCTCACGCCGCGCCCCAATAGCAATCTCTCCTTCCCACTCGCACAATTGAGCCAACAACCATCGGCACATCCAACACTCACTCCACATCGCAATGACGAGCCTACACATCAAGGACGAGCCCATGCCCACTCCGATCGCCTCCGGCTCCGGGTTTGGCTCCAGCTCCAGCATCGGCGTTGCGACAAATGGACATGCGAAGCGTCCGGCAAAGTCTAGTCTTCCGGCAAACTCCGACGACAGCTCCGACGACGATGACGACGACAAGCCACTCGCAAAACGTCCAAAGGTAGAGGAAGAGAGCGACCTCTCCAGCGACTCGGACTCCGACGTCCCGCTCACCTCCACCGTCTCGTCGTCGCAGAACGGCGTCAAGAAGGAAGAGGACGACGACGACGACGACGACTCGGATGACGACTCGGACGCTCCACTCACAGCCACCGTCAAGAAGAGGAGCGACTCCGGCAGCGCAGACGACGATGACGACGAAGAGGAGGAGGACGATGATGACGGCGGTGATGACGACGACGACGACGATGATGATGATGACGACGACAAGCCGCTCAGCCGCACGGCAAAGTCGAATCGCAAACCACCAAAGACCATGTCCATCACCGGCTCCGGCGAGAAAAAGTGGGAAGAACTCGTGCACAAGGGTCCGCGCTTCCCCGACCCCTATCAGCCGCTCCCCAAGGACGTCAAGCTCAAGTACGACGGCAAGCCCGTAGACTTGCCCCCAGAGACAGAGGAGGTCGCCATGTTCTACGCCGTCAAGATCGAGACCCAGCACGCCCAAAACCCAATCTTCCGGCGCAACTTCTTCGACGACTTCACCGCCGACCTCAAAAAGTTCCCGCCAAGAGACGGCACCCAGATCAAGTCGTTCGACAAGCTCGACTTCCGCGACATGTACAACTACTGGAGGAGCCTCAAGGACGCAGAGAACGAACGCAAAAAGGCGCTCGCCCCCTCGGCACGCAAGCGCGAGATCGAGCAGCGCAAAGTCGAGGAGAACACCTGGAAGATCTGCCTCGTAGACGGCGTCGAGCAGCGCGTCGGCAACGTCAACGTCGAACCACCCGGCCTCTTCCTCGGCCGCGGCGCCCATCCCAAGGCCGGCAAGGTCAAGCGTCGCATCTATCCGGGCGACATCATCATCAACCACAGCGCCAAGCATCCCGCCCCCTCGCCACCGCCCGGCCTCGGCGACTGGGGCGAAGTGGTGGAGAAGAAGGACGTCACCTGGCTCGCCTACTGGAAGGAAAACATCAACGGTCAGTACAAGTACGTCTTCCTCGACGCCACCTCCAACTTCAAGACCAACTCGGACCGCGAAAAGTTCGAAAAGGCGCGTAAGCTCGACACGGTCGTCAAGCAGATCCGTCGCGACGTCAACAAGAATCTTAAGTCCAAGGTGCGCAATGAGCGCCAGATCGCCACCATCGTCTGGCTCATCGACAACTTCTCCCTGCGTGCCGGCAACGAAAAGGGCGAGGACGAGGCGGAAACCTACGGCGTCTGCTCCCTCCGCTGCGAGCATGCACAGGTCAAGATGCCCGACACCATCCACCTCGAGTTCCTCGGCAAGGACTCGATGAAGTTCGAAGAGGATCTCAAGATCACCAATCCGGACGTCTTCAAGAATATCACCATGTTCCTCAAGACCAACGGCATGAAGGACAAGTCGGGCAACTATGTGCGCAAGAAGCCCAACGACCCCATCTTCTGCGCGCCCGGCGACTCGGCCGCCGGCAAGATGCAGCCGCTGCAGCCTAACGCCGTCAACACTTTCCTCTCCAAGTACATGAAGGGCCTCAGCGCCAAGGTCTTCCGTACCTACAACGCCTCGGTCACCTTCCAGGGCCTGCTCGAGCAGACTGAAGAGTGGCTCAAGTCGCGTCCCAACAAGGCCGAACGCGAGATCAACCAGACGAACCTGCGCCTGGCGTACAACGAGGCCAACCGACAGGTGGCGATCCTGTGCAACCATCAGAAGACGGTGAATCCGATGCTGCTCAACCGCAACCTCGAACGCACGCAGGAAAAGATCTTCCAGATCCGGTACGAGATCATGAAGGAGCAGCAAAAGATCCTCACGTTCCACAAGATCGGCGAGCTCAAGAAGGAGTACAAGGCCAAGGAGTTTCCGTTCATGAAGCAATTCGACCTGATCATGCAGAAGCAGGAGCTCGATGCGGACAAGGTCAAGGAGTACGAGGAGCGCATGATCAGCGACAAGAAGGCGAAGCTCGAATCGACCTTCAAACGCCAGCAGTCCGAGGTGCAGTACCAGCTCGAGCAGAAGGGCGTGGCGAGCGAGGACGGCACCAAGAAGAAGGGCAAGAAGGCCAAGGACGTCGAGGAGGAGGTGCGGTCGTCGATCAAGGGATTCAAGGACAAGAAGCAGGTGGACGACGAGCTCAAGGCGCTCACCGAGACGGCCAAGCGGCTGGAAAAGGAGCGCAAGACCAACAAGTCGCAGGCGGCCAGCTGCAACTTTGCGAGCTCGGCCAAAAAGATCCTGAGCAAGCACGACATGATCCGCAAGCAGGAGGCGGAGCTGGTCAACAAGAACAACACCTCGGACGTGGCGCTGAGCACATCCAAGCTCAACTACATTGATCCGCGTATTACGCTCGCATGGCTCAAGGAGTGGGACGACCGGCTCGTCGACATGGGCCTGGGCAAGAATGCAGCGGGCAAGAAGAAGGCGGTCAAGAAGGAGGAGGAAGATGAACAGGAGGAGGACGTCAAGCCGGCCAAGAAGGGTGGCAAGAAGGGAGCTGGAGCGGCGGGCGCTGGCAAGAAGGCCAAGACGGGCACGGCCAACTCGACGGGCGACAGCGAAAAGATGGAGCTGGGCCTGCAGGTGATGAACATCAGCCAGTTCTTTGCGGCATCGTTGCAGAAGAAGTTCAAGTGGGCAGCGTCGGGCGACGACGGGCGCGACATTTCCGCGCGGTGGGTGTTTGTCAAGGACGCGCAGGGCAAGATGCGCAAGCTGGATTCGGCGGAGCGCAAGGGCCAGGACGGCGGCTCGATGGTCGCCATGACCGATGCGGCCGAGACGAGCGAGGTGAAGCAGCGCGCGGCCAATGGCACGCTCAAGCCGCAGACGGCGGCGGACAAGAAGCGGAGCCAGCCGCTCAAGGCGGTGGACAAGGCCGAGGAGAAGGAGAGCGACAGCAGCAGCATGAGCAGCGACAGCGATAGCGACGACGACAAGCCGCTCGCCGCGTCGTGAGCCGCAGTGTATCTTCTTATCAATCACACCATCAGGTTGAGTAGCAATGATCATGGCCAGTCACCGTGCCCGTGCGTACGGCGTTGGGATGAAGTGGACGCCTTGCTGGCAGGTGTCGGATTTTGGCATGCAGCTCTTCAGGGTGCAGCCGCTCGAAAAATCGCAGTCACGAATTGTGAGTCAAGCACAGCAGCGTTGAGCGGAAAGGTGTCCCGTGCGTCATGCGGGCGTGGATATTATTGACACGGCCCCACATAAATTCAAAGGAGCCCCTGAAACGCGCCACCCTTCGACTCTCTCGCACCCTTGCTCCTCTTTGCTTCCTGCGCGCAAGCACATCCGAACACACTATCATAACTTGGGTCACGATGTCTACACTCGGCAGTCTCGATATTGGAGCCGCGAATGCAGAAGGTTCAGCAGTGGAGGGAGCGCCCAAGAGCCCTCTGACGGACACGGATCGGGCGCGTCTGGAACGCAGCTTGGGACATCGACCGGATCGCCACGAGCTGGAAGAACGCAACATCCTCAAACCGGGTAACCTTGCCCCTGCGCTGCAGGCCAAGCGTGACGAGCTGCAGAAGTCTCAACTCGCCGACAAGCTCGAAGGCCGCTTGGAGCGACGACCCGAAAAGGACGATCTTGTCAACCGGGGGATCTTGAAGGATCAGAGTGTAGCCCCGGCGTTGCAGGCCAAGCGCGAGGAACTGCAAAAGTCCCAGCTGACGGACAAACTCGAAGGCAGACTCGAGCGACGACCCGAAAAGGATGACCTGGTCAATAGGGGCATCTTGAAGGATCAGAGCGTAGCTCCTGCACTGCAGGGTAAGAAGGAGGAACTCGAACGAGCCAGACTCGGAAACTCGCTTCAGAAGGAGCTGGAACATCGACCTGACCCCGAGGAACTCAGACAGAAAGGCATCCTCCCCCAAGATGCTTAACCTCGCCTTTCAAAGCGAGCTTGCCGTATCGATCCGCAGTCTTGTTTCCTTGTTGATCCGTCGTTGTTCAGAAATCGCATCCTGCCTTGTGCCCGAACGCAGCTTTCCATCTCTCTCGTCTCCTTGTTTCCCTCGTTTCTCTCGGAGCACATGTGAGCGCAAGAGGACGACTCTCTCGCTGAGCAGACTGGTCCTTGCTACGAGTCGGAGCTGCAGCTGAGTCGTCTCGTATGCAAGGGTCCAGGTGCGGGCGACTGCGGAGAACAAAGGCAAGTATGTTGGAAGAGATGGCCTAACAAACGGGAAGCGCCTTTTTCTGGAAACCGCCCGGCTCGCGCGTGAAATGAGCCGAGGCGACACCTGTCGGGCGACTAAAGCGTTAAAACCAAGCGAAGCGCAGCGCCGCCCAAATTCGGATTCGGCCGGCGTCCCGGGGCACCGGCTTTCGCCACCCCCGGCAATCCTCACTTCCTTCCTCATCACCACCACCACCAACCACGCATCAGCACACGATACGCCCGCTCGGTAGTCATGTCGCTGTCCGACCTCGTCTCGGGCGGCGCAGGTTGCGGGCCATCCAACCCGCTCCAGAACATCGGCAAGCGTTTCGGCCAGGATCGCGGTGCGCAGCAAGACTCGTTTGCCAACACGCCCTTTGCGCAGCAGCAACAGGCACCCTCGTTTCGCTCAACATCCTCGTCGCAGCAGCAGCAGCAGCATCAGCCCGCCTTCTTCAACAACCCTCAGCAGGCGGCGTTTGGCGCGCACGATGCCTTTGATGTGTCGCAGCTGCGCGGCAACCTGCCCAGCGGATCGCGCGCTCCCATGCAGAGCCAGCTCCGCGCATCGCCCGCACCCACCATGGCAGACATGGAGGCAAGCTTCCGGCCTGCGTTCTCGCGCAACAGCACCATCCAGCAAGCTTCGCGACAAGCGCCCTCCGCTTGGGCCACCGATTTCCTCAGCGCGGAAGCTTCGCAGTCCAAGATGCAGCCGCATCAGCCGTCGCAGCAGCAGCACATGCATGCCGACCAACACGTCCCGCATGCCATCCACCCCAACGTCATCCCCATGGGCCTCAGGATGGGCATGATGCCCTCGGCCATGAACAACATGCAGTATGCTCCCAGCTCCATGCAGCAGCAGCAGCACACCGTGCAAGCCACCCCAGCACCCCAGCTCGACAATGCAAAGTGGGCAGAGGCATTCACCGCCTTTGAAGCCTCCACCTCCTCGGCCACCACCGCCGCCGAGCCTATGGCCGTCGATGCCAAACCCGTCGAAAAGCCCGACTACTTGGACCCGCAGGAGCGCGACGAGCTCGCACGCACCGCCGGCAGGCTCGTCTCGTCGGTCGAGCACGACAGCAGCTCCAAGTTCCGCCAGAGCAACTTCCTCGACCTCATGCGCAAGATCCGAGACAAGCAGGCGGGCATCCAGGGCGACAACATCGTCGAGACCTCCGACGTTGCCAAGGGCAAGGCGCGCGACCTCGGCACCGCAACCACCATAGCACAGCCGCAGTCGCAGCAGGAGGCGTACAACTGGGCCAACCAGATGGCCGCCTCGGGCAACATGCAACAGCTGCCGCCCAGCGTGCAAAAGTCGCTCGGCAACAATTTCGGCCAGCGCGCCGGCGTGCCTGAATCCGTACGCACCCAGCAGGAGATCCAAAACCGCCAGGCGCTCAACGACCTCTGGGCCGAGGAAGATGCAAGGAGCGAGGCGATCGAACGCCAGGCCATGGCCGAAAGCGCACGCGCTGCGTTTGTAGGCGATGGCGGCGACGTAGCGGAGCGTATGCGCGAGGACGACGCCGACGCGCGCGAGTTCGAGCGATACCAGCGCCTGGGTGCCAACATCCCGCATGCCAGCACCTTCAACCGACGCTGGGAGGAGGACATGAACCGAGGCGCGCAAGACCAGATGGACGACGACGAGCTCGACTTTGTCGGCCGCCGCTGGCAGGGCACACAGGGTCGCGGCTATCCGGGCGCCCAGACCGCCGAGTGGGATAAACTGCAAAACGACTGGGACGACTTTGAGGTGACCTCGGCGGGCATCCGACCCGTGACGCTGCCGCAGCGTGGCGCAGAGACGACGACGATGACGCAGCCTGCGCCCGCCTACCGCTTCCTGAGCGACAATCCGTACATTGCATCGACGTTCCACCATGCGCAGCACGCAGGTGGGCTGCCTGCGGGGTTAGAGTCGGTGCTGGAAAAAGAAGCGGCGGTGCAGCAGGATCCGCACGATGCATCGGCGTGGTTCGACCTGGGCGTCAAGCAGCAGGAGAACGAGCGCGAGGTGCAGGCGATCGCGGCGCTGCGCAAGGCGCTCGAGCTGGACGCGAGTCTCAAGGATGCCTGGCTGGCGCTCGCGGTGAGCTACACCAACGAGAACGACCGCAGTGCGGCGTACGAGGCAATCGAACGCTGGATCGAGGGCAACGAAAAGTACCGCGACGTGGTGCTGCGTGCCGACGCCGAGCTGGCGCGTGCGACTGCAGCGACGGGCCGCGACCGAAGCGACAGCGTATCGTCGCACAGCACCTCGGCTTCGGTGGCGGAAAAGCACACGCGGCTCACCAAGCTGCTCATCGCCATGGTGCAGAGCGGTGGCGAGAGCGGCGAGATCGATGCTGACGTCCAGGTTGCGCTCGGCGTCATCTTCAACTCGAGCGAGGACTACGACAAGGCGGTCGACTGTTTCTCCACGGCGCTCTCGGTGCGTCCGCAGGACTGGCTGCTGTACAACCGACTCGGCGCGACGCTGTCCAACTCGGGGCGAAGTGCCGAGGCGATTCAGTACTACCACCATGCGCTCAACCTGCAGCCCGAATTCGTGCGCTGCCACTTCAACCTCTCGATCTCGTGCCTCAACCTCAAGATGTACCAGGATGCGGCCGAGCACATCTACACGGCGCTGACGCTGCAGCAGGCCGAAGCCGAAACGCTCGGCACGGCAGGTGGCAAGGGCAGTGCCACGAGCGGAAGCTTGTGGGAGACGTTCCGAGTCGCACTGGAGCTGTTGAACAGGTCCGATCTGGCGGCCAAGTGCGCCAAGCGCGACATTGCCCAGTTTGACCTCACCGACTTTGTCGCCCCGCCAGCATCTGCCCAAGGTGTAGGAGAGGTCGGCTACGACTTTTGAATGCAGCCCGCCTCGCCGTGAAATTCAAGGGTGCCATGTTGTCCGCAGCCATGTGTGTGAGCAAAGCACGTGTGTTTTGACTTGAGCGCCTGGTGTGGGGTTCAAGGCGACGGCAATGCAATTGCACCAACGACCGGTGAGCAAGCCGATGAAGCCGGTGTGAATGGAGACGCACCGACGAGCAGCGGGCAAGACCGAATTGAGCAGCGGCCTGCGCGGCGGAGTCTCAAAAGAGAAAGCATGTCATCATCCTGCTGAGCGGTGGGTCGGCAAGGCAAAGGCCACGATAAGCGAGAGTTGCAAGTGCTCGCAGCCGAGATGCCCTTTTTTTCTGGCTGAAGGTTTCGCCGATTTCTCCGCCCTCTCTCGCCTCCCCCGCCGGGGTAAAAACCCGCAGGCGGCGGCAGCAAGATCGTCAAAAGCGGGGTTTGGACTCCGCAGTTCTGCACTGTACTCCGCAAGAAAATTCTCCGCACAGAGGCCAATCTCGCGTGTGTAACCTCATCCTCGGCTGGAGAGAGATGCGTGACGCCAACCCGTGACGCACCCCGCTTCTTTGCCTGTGTTGAGTGAAAGTGAGGGTTGTGCGGCCACGCGGATGAAAACCGGTTCGGAACAGGTCTCGTATTAATAAGAGGGAGAGTACTTAAAAGCTTCAACGTCCCCCGCATCTTTACCTCACAGCCCCCCGAATCCATCCTGCCAGCATGTCGAAAATCGCATCGCGCACCAATACAATGGGCCTGAGTGGCCGGCGGCTGCGCTGGGCCATCACCGCAACCTCTGTGATCGGATTTAGCCTGTTCGGATACGGTAAGTCTTCTTCCTTCCCGCTCGATAGCCACTGTTTTCCTTTTCCTGCCGCGTTCCGGCACTGAGAGGGAAAGCGTCAGCACCGCAGAGTCTGTTGCTATCTTTGCAGCAAACCACTGACACAATGAATAAACAGACCAAGGATTAATGTCCGGAATCATCACGGGTGTCAAGTTCAACGAAGAATTCCCTGCGACCGCAGGCACCTCGCACCGCGCCACAGTCATCCAAGGCGCCGTGACCAGCTGCTACGAGCTTGGCTGCTTTTTCGGCGCCGTTTTCACGCTCCTTCGCGGAGAGAGGATCGGACGACGACCGCTCATGCTCGTAGGCGCTGTGCTGATGGTCATCGGAACGGTCATCTCGGTGACGCCGTTCAAGGGACATTGGGCGCTCGGCCAGTTTGTGGTCGGACGAGTCATCTCAGGACTCGGAAACGGAATGAACACGGCAACGATCCCCGTTTGGCAATCCGAGATGTCCAAAGCCAAGAACAGAGGTCTGCTCGTCAACCTCGAAGGCGCGGTCATTGCATGCGGTAAGTGCCTTTTCATATGCGGTCCGAGCGCGCACAGACAATTCCCCACGTGGATTCATTGTTCGCACAATTTGACACGCATGCTGAACTCTCCTCCTTGTTTCTCTTGATCGACTTTGATCGCGAATAGGAACCTTCGTGGCGTACTGGCTCGATTTCGGACTGTCGTACGTGCCCAGCAGCGTGCAGTGGCGCTTCCCGATCGCATTCCAGATCGTCTTTGCGGCCATGCTCTTCGTGGGCGCCTTCAACCTCCCCGAATCCCCCCGATGGCTCATCGCGCGCGGCAGGGACGACGAAGCAAAGCGCGTCCTCTTCGCCCTAGAGGGTGAGACAGCCAACAAGGAGGAGATCGAGCTCGAGGCACGCATTATTCGCGACGCCATCGAAAAGACAGGAAAACAGGGCGGACTGGGCGATCTTTTCACCAACGGCAAGACGCAACACTTCAGACGCATGCTCATCGGTTCTTCGACGCAGTTCTTCCAGGTGAGTTGCACAGATTGCATCTACTGCATGTCTAGTTGCAGAAGGACGACGAGGAGGGGATAGTTACCCGGAATATTTCGGCCGAAACAAAAAAACTCGCGCCAAAAGTCGCGGAAACCGCTCATCCTCCTCATTCCGTCATACGACATCGTATCAGAACGCTGACAACGACAACGATTCGCCGTGAAAAGCAATTTACAGGTTGCAACGCGAGCATATATTACTCTACGGTTCTTTTTGAAACGTCGCTGCGACAATCGAGGCGGCTTTCCTTGGTCATGGGCGGAGTTTTCGCGACGGTATATGTCATCTTTACGCTCCCGTCCTTCTTCCTCGTGGAGAGGGTGGGCCGTCGCAATCTGTTCATGATCGGAGCGTTCGGACAGGGCTGCGCATTCATCATCACCATGGCGTGTCTTGCCGCGCCCGAAACCGTCAGCAACGCCAAAGGAGCCGCGGTGGGTCTGTACCTCTTCATCGCCATGTTCGCGTGGACAATCCTGCCGCTTCCCTGGCTGTATAGTCCAGAGATCAATCCGCTGCGCACACGAACCGCCGCCGTCTCCGTCTCGACATGCACAAACTGGATTAGCAACTTTGCCGTGGTGATGTTCACCCCCTTGTTCATCTCTTCGACCCGATGGGGTGCGTACCTCTTCTTTGCGCTCGTCAACTTCCTCTGGATTCCGATCATCTTCTTCTTCTACCCCGAAACCGCTGGACGAAGGCTCGAGGAGATGGATCTCATCTTCGCGAAGGCGCACATCGAGGGTAGGCCGGCGTACCGCATCGCGAAAGAGATGCCCAAACTCGAACCCGCGCAGATCGAACAGGAAGCTGCCAAGATCGGCCTGTTCGAGGTTATGGAGGATCCGGAGGCGTCCGCTTCGTCTTCGCCCGGACGAATCAGCGACTCGTCCGCTGAAGCAGAGGTCGTTGATGTAGGCGCAAACAAGGAAAAGCCGCAGTAAGCGTAGCACACTGCTGGCAATCCCAAGCCGAGTCGAGGGTGGAGTTCACCGGGCGCAATGCATCTATTCACTCAGCGACGACTTCTCTTGATTCGACCTTTGTCCTTCGTTCGCGTATGAGGACGGAATGGCATCAATCCGCCCTTGCTTCTATGTTCTATCCTCTGCGCTTTTGGCTTTCAGGAAGACGGCTCGGCGGGCCCTTGAATATCCACCCCTTTGTCATTGTCGTAACAAGCTCGGCGCGACAGGCAAGTCAGTCGTTGACGCGTCCGACCACGACGGCGCAGTCGAGTCGAATGAGTGAGAGAGCAGCCAAGATCGTAATGATGATGGTGTCGAGTGAGGAGGGGCCTGTCTGAGTCAGCGCGACGAGAATGTGATCGCCTCGCCTCAGACAACAACTCCAACGCCAGCACGACCCAACCCTTGCCTTCGCACTACCACCAGCTGCGGCCGCAGTGACAATGTCGTCCAACACGCAAGGCAGTTAGCAGCCTGGTTAGCCACCCACGCCGCCGCGCTCGCTGCTTCGCTCGTTGGTGCCCAACGTGCTTCAGATGCCAAGTTGCTGCGTCGCTTGAGCAAGGCTCGTCCAAGCCACAAGGCTCAAGCCTGCCCGTCCACTTTGTCCGGTCTCAGCCACGCTGTGCGGGCCGCCTCGGATTCTTTGGCGAGCTCATGCTGTCTGACCACGCTTTCCTCTGACCACGGGCGGCAATGGTAGCGCAGGCCCTGTGTGGCTTGGGCTCGACGATAGCCATGCGGCTAGGTAGGGAGCCCACTTGGATGCGCTCGTGGCTTGAGACAACGCCGACAGCGGCGTAAATGCTTACCATACGCCAAGCGTCTCGGTGCGACAGACGGGCGCCAGCCCTGCAAGTAGGAGCCGTTCTGATGCGGTTTCGATGGGCGCGATTGGCTGCAAACGACCATGTGGACATGCATGGCGCCTAGGGTTAGGGTTAGGGTTAGGGTTAGGGTTAGGGTTAGGGTTAGGGTTACAAGGGGTTCTGTTTGGGATTCTGAAAATGGCCGTCAAGTTGTACTAATGAAAGTTGTAGAGCTGGTCCAGAGCTACCAGATGCAGGTGAGTTTGGATTAAAGTTTAATCTGGTCACGGAGACACGGCCGCTCAAAGTTGGGGGTCCAAATTCTCTCGGGGAAGAAAAAAAGTCTGAATATTGATGCAGCGCCTGCGGTGAGGGTGAGAATACATAGAAGAACCTATAGAGAGTGTGAATACGTGTGGTCAAGGTTGATATCTGCAGCAGTTGCGGAGCCAGGAGGGCTCAAAGTTTTGACAACAGAGGTTCAGAGGTACCTTCAAGGTACCTCAAGGTACGTTCAGAGCGGAGGTTGAACTTCAGCCAGCCAAGGTTGAGGGTACTTGACCGAGCTTTGGCTGAGGTTGAGGTAGGTTGCTAAGGTACCTTTTTGAGGCCAAGCCGGCTGATGGACATGGTCAGTGAATGGACACAGTGGAACTTGACAGAGGTTCTAACGTACCTTCAGCCAAGGTTGAAGTGCCGGCAAGGTAGGTTGCAGACATATCTTGAACGTACCTTCCAAGCAAGTAGGTACCTTTGAGGTGGGCTTGAAGGTACCTCCTGCCACCAAAGCTACATTTGCAATGGACCACATGTACGTACTTACTGAGGTTGGAAGGTACCTTGGACTGGGGTGGAAGATCCACAAAGGGAGGTTGCAAAGGTACGTTGGACAGGGAAAGGGAACTTCATTGAGAGGAAAAACCCTCCATGGGGAGGATGAAAAAACCTCTGATGAAGCTCCATGGGAACTTCAGGAAGGTATCTACAACTATGTACAGGGGAGGTTCAAGGTACCTATGACTCTGGGTTGTACTTCAGTACAAGCTCATGGTGGTTGCCTGTGTAGTACAGAGCATGCCACTGAGCTGGAGCAAGTTCCTTGTTGACCTCAAAGTAGGTTCTGTCAGGGTTGATGATGACCAAGCTGAGCTTGAAGATACTTACTGCTGCACTTAAGGTAGCATCATCCCCCCATGTACCCATCATTGCCATCTTGGTAAGGTAGGTTCTGACAGTCAGAGGTTGGCCACCCCTGATGAAGGGATATTGAGGAACTTCCTTGGTAGCCAAGATAGCTTCCACCATATCTTGATGAAGTTCAAGGTACTGGACAACCTCTGAACGTACCCTCCTGTGGGAGCTTTGAACCCCATAGATGAGCTCTGAAAGTACCCTGAACTGGCAGTTGCCATCTCCTTTGATGTATCCAGAGGTCATCCTGTAGCTGTCTGTGCCTTGGAGTTCAGCAAGGAAGGTACCTTCTGGGACCATGTGGGTACCCCGGATATGGTACTTGTCCAGGTCCTGGTCGAGCTTCTTGGGGGGTTCAGAGGTACCATGGTGGGTACCATTGGCATCTTTGAAGGGGTCCTTGTCCAGGTAGGCAAACCTGGTCCAGTCTGACTTGTACCTATCCCAGACCAGTTCAGCTAGCTTTGCCTTGGAGGTTGCTGACCCAAAAGGTACCTTTGTGCCACGTTCATTGTAGCACATGGACCTCCACAAGGTACCTCTCTTGTACATCTTGACACACCTTTCTATCTCTTGCAGGTGGACTTGATCTGAGAGTGGATCCTTGAACTTGAGGTTGGAGGTAGGTTGAACCTCGGCTGGAGCATCTATGTCCCTCTTGGAAGGTCTCCACAACCACCACTGAGGTACCTTGAGATGCCACAAGGTGCTCCTCATCCCCAGGTTCCAACCCAGGGCCAAACCTAGGTCATAGATGATGTTCTTCCTGTTCTGACCTGCCTTCTTGCCATTATCTCCCTTGAAGACCCCCAGTTCTTGAGCTTTGTGAAGTACCTTGTTGAAGTACTGAAGGTACTTTTTCTTCTTGATGAACATGATCCCAAGCTTGAAGTCCTGCATCTCTGGTTTGGAGGGGTTGATGTACTCATGCAGGTTGAGCAGGGGGGTTGAAGATACCTTTGCTTGAGCTTCCTGGAGGGTCAAAGCTGTGCAAGTTACCTCCAACCTAAGTCCACCTAGGTTGATGTCCTTGAAGTTCTCCAGCCTTTCCACCTTCTTCAGGAAGCTGGTCTCCCTCTTCTTGCAGGTTGCAAGGGTACTTGGGTCAAACAAAGTACCCTTTCCAGAGGTAGCTTTGAGGCAGTGAACCAACCTTGGGTAGGCTTTGATCTTGAACAAGGTACCTCTGAACCTGACCTCCATCTTGACTGAACCATAACCTGCACCAAGGTTCAACAACATAGGGTACTGAGTGGAGGTTCCAGTACCTTTCTTGAAGTTGAGGAGCTTGACCAAGGTTAGGGTTAGGGTTAGGGTTAGGGTTAGGGTTAGGGTTAGGGTTAGGGTTAGGGTTAGGGT
>NXFS01000035.1:0-57818 GCA_003004725.1 Moesziomyces sp. F16C1 | reverse complement strand
TAACCCTAACCCTAACCCTAACCCTAACCCTAACCCTAACAAGCTAATGATCTAAGTCTAGAGTTTCATCTTTCAAGATTCCGAGTCCGGACAAATATCGCGTTTGATTTCGCGCCTCATTTTTGTGTTGTAATTTCGATTCCACGCGTTTTTCGCTTCCGAGATTCGTTCAGTTTCAGCTAAGGCATCTACGAGCTCCGGCTGACCGGGTCTCGTATGATCTGGTGAGTCTGACGATCGGACGTCGGTCTTGTCGTCGGCGCTCTTGTTCGATCGCCTGTCGTCTGAGCACTACCGTCTGGGCACTACCGTGGCCCGAGCAAATACAAGTGCTGTGCCGGCGACAGTTGCCTGCTGTTTGGCACGGTTGACTGACGACCGCAGCACGGGCCGACTCGACAAGATACAGTTCACCGCCAGCTTTGCTGTTGACGCGGACCAAACGGATTGAGGGGATGGCCACGCGATGATTTGCTTTCAATAATAGATTGCATGAGAAAGCGAGAACTGGTTCCGCGTGAAGAGAAGTGGGGTTGCCGTCCTTCAGACGCAAACGAATGAGTAGAGAGCCAGGGCGAATCCGGAAAAGGCACTGACGACGCGGACGTTGTGCAGACGCGTCCAGCGTGCGAGCAAGGCCTCTGCCTGGCTGACATCGATCGCCTCCTTGTTGTTTGCGGCGACGCGGAGTGCCATGAGCTTGGTGTTGGTAGGGCGGATGAAGACCAGGGTGAAGACGAGCAGGCTGCCGGTCAGCGCTGCCGATCCGAGCAGCAGCTTTTTGCGGGTCTCCCATCGGACGGCGAGACGTTGCGGGAGCGATGACGAAGCCTTGCCACCGCGACCGGACTGCAGAGCAAAGGTGGTGAGGGCGATGGCGGTGACGAGCGAGAGTGCAGGTACGACGAATCCAGCCTTGAAGGCGCGTTCCCACAGCGTGAGTCGCTGGGCGATGTTCAGATTGGCCACCCATGGCGCGGGCGGCGAGATCATAGCACCCTGTTGGTCGATAAAGTGCGTGTTGATGAGGAGCGGGTAGGCGAGCGTCAAGCCTGGATTCGATTCGGAAACGAGAGTCGGGGTGCCAGACGGAGCAGGGTGTCAGTCGGATCTGTGGTTTGAAGGCGCTGCGCGGATCTCGTCTCGTCGGAATACTCACCACTAGCGAGGCCTGAGCAGGTCAGTCCGACAAGTGCGGTCACTGGAGCGAGCATGGTTGCAGTGTTGATCGAGACTTGAAGAGGAAGAAGGCGAGGGAGAAGGCGTCGTTGCGAAAGATCGAATGAGGCGTTGATGGGGGAATACAGTCTCTGCCGGCGCCGTCAATGCCCCTCTTTATATCCTGAGCTGCTCTTGCTTCACACTCGTGCATCGTCGAAGCGGGCGCAGCTGCTTGCGCTTCCAATGACTCGCGACGATCCGAGATGCTGCACCCGAGCTTTCGTCGCTTCCGCCGGACCTGCAGGGTGCCTTGCTCGTAGAACACGTTGCATCTCCGACGATAGCGCGGCAATGGAGAGACTGAGCTTTTCGCGCGCACGTCCCACCAACGCTCGTCCAGCCCGGCACTTCACCAGTCAGGGACGATTCACAGTCGCGGCTCGGAAAATGCCAGGCTCAACAAAAGTTGCTTTTATTTGCCGCGGGCCGCGGATAGCCAGTCGCTCGCCTTCGATACCCGCGGCAGCGGTCACTTTGGCACCGCGGCCGCCGTCACTTTCGCAGAAGCACCTCGCCGCAGACCATGACAAAAGTGCCGTCCGGAGTGGCACTCCAAGTGAGCCAGTCTTGCTGCATACGTCGGATCTGCTCCTGGTTAACTTTGCCCGTGGAAAGCGCCTGCTGCTGCCATGACTCGGCTGCAATTCGCTCGGCCCACATTCTGCCCCAGAACTCGGCGTGAGGCTGGCCTCCGAACGCCTGGTTGCTCGAGGAGAAGGTGATGTGTTCGGGACCGGCTTCGTATCCGGCGTCCAACGCCCATCGCACCAGTCGGCGGCCCGCGTCGGGCTCCGAGCCGATCGAACGGTAGATAGCCGCGGCCGTCGACAGCCACAGATCAAACGTCTCGGTCGACGGAAACAAGACCGAGGTGGTAAAGTCGGCCTCCCGTGCAGCCACGATGCCGCCTCGCTTGCACACCCTCCGCATCTCTTTGAGTGCATCGACGGGCTTGGGCAGATGAAGCAGCATCTGGTGGCAATAGACCACGTCGAATGACTCGTCTGCGAACGGCAGCTCGAATACGGAAGCCACCTCGAATCGGCATCGGTCCGCCGCCTGGCGCTGCGCCTCGCTGTTCGATTCGTCCCGCAGGCGCTCGAGTCGCTTTTGCGCTTTTGCTACGACATCTTGCGAGTAGTCGGTGCCAACGATGCTTCCCTCGGGTACGTAGCCGGCGAGCGACGTCGTGATCGTTCCCGGTCCGCATCCGACATCCAAGATCTTGGCATCGCTCTTGAGGTGCGGCAGCAGAAATGCCGCCGATGTTTCGGCCGTGCGCGAAGCGTGCGATCGCAGCACCGCTTCGCTGTAGCCCTGAGTGTAGCTGCTGTTGTTCGCGCTCATCGTTCCCAGTGCAGGCAGCAAGAATGGAGTAGCAAGATGGTGGTGATCCGTGCGACGGCAGTTTTCATGGGTCGCGACCTCGGCTCGGACATCCGACGGCCGATCTGCCCGAGGCAGCTCAGGGTCGTTTCATCCTTCTTCCTTTCACGCTCGTCGCGCACAAATTCGGCTCGACCGGCTTGGCCACGCCTACAAGACGAGCACTGCAGAGCTCATGCACATGCCCTTGCAGTCCGAACAAGCCTCAAATCATCCTCTCAGCTAGGCTCCGGTTGTAACGAAAGTAGATTGTTGCGTTTCAGGCCAAAAAGCAGGCCGATGCAATATACTGAACGGTGGGTATCAAAGGGTGGAATGACGAGACAAACTCACTCAAACGAGTGTGGGTACCAGCAACATCTTCTGAGCGGCACGGAAAAGCCCACGTTCGCGGGCTCCGGGCGACCAGCTGATGCTCTTGGCCAGCAAGGCAATCAGCAAAGCGCCGATGGCGCAGCTCGTAAGGACGTGGGCAACGGCAGACCAGAGGCAAGAGCGCCACTTCCGTTCGACGAAGCCGCAAGCTTTGGCAGACGTTGGGGGACTCCACCTCGTTGGCTGCCTGACGCGGGCCGAGGCAATGCAGAAGCCTGCCCCTGGGACCGCAGCGAGCTTGTGCTTGCCACACTGCGCAGGCTCGGCAGCTTGGACGGCGTGATCCCGCCCACACTGCGGAGCGCTTTCGACGGCGTGATGTGCTGCCCGTCGCTATATCTGGCTCGCCTCGCGATATCCTTGCTGGCCAAGCCTTCCTTGGGTGCGAGAACGCTGGATGGTCTAGTCGCGTCCGATTCTGCTCGCAGAGCAGCCCCTCGCAGACTAGCTGCGCTCTGGTATCTTCGGATCCCCACTTCGGGTCCTTTCGGAGCACTTCCGCCTTGCTCGATTCGCGAACCGAGACCACTTCTTGAAGTTGTCGAGCCGGCGTTCAGCGGCCACGAAGGGCGTGGGGATGGCTTGGGTACGGCGGTGCGCTCCCTTGCAGTCGGAATGCCGCTGCTCTTCCGGCGCAGCATCGGCTGACTGGATGGCGTGGCCCTGTTCGTCGTCTCCGTCTTGGCAGCGCTTTCAAGCTCGCCGAGCTGAGCAGCCTTTCTTGCTGAAGCTGTATCCGTGGTCACCGATGGGGAGGGCTTCGAGGTAGCCTCCTTGACGCTTCCGAACGAATCTCGGGTCGACACGGATTGCATGCGAGCGGACGCATCGACTGAGCTGCGGTAGGACCAAGTCGTGGCCGACGACGTGGTGCTCAGGCGGTCGGCGTGGAAGCTGGTCCAGATCTCCGACCCAGCCATGGTGTCCGGGGTATCTTGCAAAGCGGGTGACGTCGATGCGTCCTCGACCGGACTCTCCACATCCCCGTCACAGCCCGCCCGAGGCACGCTTTCTGCGCCAGTGGCGACATCGGCAGGCTCTGCCACAGCTGCCCGTCCTGGCTGCCTCTTCAAAAGCGTAATCGGCGGCTGGATGCCTTGCTTCCTCAACGACATGCGTCGTCGAATGACATCAGCAGCAGCCTGGTTCGGTCTCTGCGGATCGTGGCCGCTCGTTCCGCCCGAGTCGCTGATCGCCGTATCGTGACCAGAGCTATGCCCGATCGAGTGACCGGTGGAGGACAAGATCTCGTCGGCCTCTTGGATGATCTCGATCACGCTGCTCATGGAGCTGCTTCGTGAGCGACAAGATTCTGGCCGTGCGACCTGTGCCCCGCGACTCGTCTCCGAAGCGAGGCTGCCGCTGTTCTGACGTACGAGAGCCTTATTCTGCGCCTTCAAGGGAGTCGAAAAGCGCGCCGTGACAGCCTCGCCAACGTGCAGATCGAACTCGTCGTCCACCATGGCGTGGCGTGAGATCTCTGCTTGATCCAGTTCGAGATCTTCGGTCAGCAGCACCTCCTCTTCATCGCTCGGCGGAGCGATGAGATCGGGGCTCGATGATCTCAGCAGCCTCCTAGAACTGGAGACCGACTTGGTGCTGGCCGGTGATGCACGGCTGCCGTCGTTCAAGGGCAACGTGGCGGAATGGCGGCTCGCGATGTCGGAATTGTAGGATCCTCGGAGCTTGTTCGCCAGAGGAGACTGCGAGGATCGAGGTTGGACGGGCTTTCCTCGCTGCATGGGCGAATGAACGCTTACATTGTCGCAGTCGTCGTCAGAGTCATCCGAGCTGTGCCATCCAACGCCACGAGAAGCTTGCTGGGCGCGGATGCGATCCAGGGCTGCCGAGATGCGCTTCGACCTTGCAGGAATAGAGGCAATTGGACGAGACGAGGCGTCGAGCGTGACGCCGGACGCTCGAGGCTTGGAGGCGTCCACGCGCAGCTTTCTCTTGGATCCTCTGGAGGCGTCGAGGACTCCTGAGCGCTCTGCCAGGTCTTCCAAGCTGGCGTCGACATCCAGATCCGACTCTTCATCGCTGCCGGCGTCGATCACGGTGACCTGGCCCTCGCTCGCAACGACAGCGCTCTCCCTCCTGCTGCGGCCAGGTGCTGAGGGCGAGAGGCGAGGCGCTCGGATTTGCGACGGCCAAAGGCCAGGTTTATCAAGCTCGGCGTCGATGTCGTGCATGCTGAGCAACGAGGCGGAACTCTTGCGTCGACGCATCGGCGCGTCGATAGCCAACGAGCCGAGAAGAGAGCTTGATTGACGAGCTGCAGCTGACTCGGGAGACGGCAAGCCGAGTTCGACGCCAGAGCGCTCGACTGCGTTCTCGACTGCATCGTCGACAGCATCGTCGACTGCCATTGTCGTTGATGGCAGAGGCATCGCCGCCGTTGTAGGCGTCGACTGCGGCGAAGTCTGCATCGAGAACTCGACGTACTTCTTCGCCTGGCCGTGGCTCGAAAACGGCTGTCTGGAAAGCGACGAGTCTGTGAAAGCGAAGGAGGAGGCTGCATCATCAGGACCCACGGCCTCGTCGGCGCCGACTGCCACAGGCCATCTGGAGCCGTACTCGCCAACGCTCGGGGCGATGGAGTCCGCGTATCCGAGCGTACTTGCCGACGACCGTCTTTCCATTGTGGGTCCGTATGCTTTGCTGCTGTCGACGGATCTCGAGGAGAGGGAGCGAGAGAGTTGGGCGGGTGTGCTGGGATCGACGAGCGACAAGGCATGGTCGTGGATGGCGAACGGTCGGTAGCTCATCGCAGCATACTGGTCCGACATCTGCTCTCTAGCGCGATGGGCAGCATTAATTTGCCGCTGCTTGGCCTCGGCAGAGGCACGAATCTGTCGCATGGACACGGGGCCCGTAGCGGTGCTAGCGAGCGTGCTCAGCGAAGCTATGGAGGGCTGACGCGAACGCATGCGCTCGGAGGCGCGAGCGACGATGCTGGACCACGTACCCCTGCCGGTCAAGTCGCGGGGCGAAAGTCCTGTGGGCATGAAGGGTGGCAGACTTGGAGAGAACTCGTAGAAGGCATAGGGATCCAAACCCTGAGAAGCAATTCCGTCGGATGTGGGTGGGATGCTGTGCTCGTCGGTGGAAGCGGTTGTCGGGCGTGAGCTGTGGGCACCCCTGGAAGGATCGGCGACCGGGCGGGTGACAGTGAGAGAGCGTTTTCGTAAAGAGGCGCGCTGTTCATCAAAGCCAAGATGCTTCTTTCTCGAGGACTTGTTGCGTTTGCGAGGCACTTCGTCGAGTTCGGACGAGCTCCCTCCTTCGAGCTCCGAGTCGGAGATTTCGTCGCCTTGAGGATCCTCGATGCGGACGGTGGGAGCGGTGAAGCGAGATGCGAAAGTAGTCGTAGAATCTCGATAGGCGTTGTAGATGGATTGGAACTCGGCTACGCTTGCATTGTCATGGACCGTATCGCTACTTCGGCGATAGGAGCCGACACTCTTGGTGCTGACGGAACGAGTCAAGGACGATTCAGCGGTGTGCGGCCCGCGCGAGTCATCGAGAGATTCATTGTGAGACCCGGACGAACTGAGCGAAGGCAACGAGTCTGATGTGGGGAGGATGTTAGGTCCATCGCGATCGTCGTGTGGGAGATCACTGCTGTCGGCGTCGTTGGCTTCGGAAGCATGTTGAGGACTCGATGACGAAGCGAGATGGGCCGAGTCGCCGTCCTGGGTCTGCGACAGGCGTTCTCGTTGCTGTCTGCAGTCATCTGCTCCGAGTTCGAGTGCGACCATGAGCTCACTCAAGCTTTTGGACATGGTGCCCGTGCGCTTGTGGCGCGATGAGGAGGGGCGCGTGCCACGGTCGATGTCTGGATTTGGAGCGGCGTTGGAGTCCGACAGATACTCGAGCTGCTCCGATGCGGGAGAGGAAGCTGCGGCTCGAGGCGAGATGGAGCGAGGGCCAAGGCCGACTCGAGCGACACTGACAGGCAGGTGCGGATGCTTTGATGTTAGTAGACCTCTGTGCTCGGTGATGTTAAGCACGTCGGAGAGCGCGCTGTCGGAGCTGCTCTCGCCTTGGACGCCAAACTGCTTGTCTCGGCGTGCGAGAGGAGTGTCGAAGGGCAGGTCCTGCCAGGTAGGCTGCGACGGACTGAGAACCTGGTGCAGCGAATGGTGCGAAAGGGTGGCCGAGGGATGGCCAGGGGAAGGAAAGTGGTTGGAGATGCTGCGAATGCTGTCGAGCTCTTCGTCCGAGACGTCGGAGGAATCGGTGCGGTCTGTCGAGGCCGAGGCGTCGAGGGTCAAGTCGGCGCTCTTCGAGCTGGAAGAAACGCTGGTTGACGAGCGCCGGGAGACGACGGTGGCTGCCGAGACGCGACTGGATCTGCGTGAGGAGATGGAGTGCGAATCGTGGGATGAGAAGATAGGTCTGGGAGGCAGCGGCATGGCTGGAGGAGGGCCTAGGGGTGTGTTGCGACCGGAAGAGGCGGTCGCTGAAGGAAAAGCATCCTTGGCGGAGGCACGCGGCGAGACGCTTGTGCGAGCGCTCGAGCCGCGTCGCAACGGCAGGACGGCCCGCGCGGTGAGGGTGTCTTCTGGAACCGGATGGAGAGAGCTGCAATCGCGGGAGATGACGTTGGAATCGCGGGAGGTGTTGGAGGAGCGAGAAGTAGATGAAGCGGTGCTTTTCCTAAAGACGGTGGTGGGTGGAAGCGGCAAGGCCTCAAGGTAATGGCCGAGGACGGTGCTGTCGGCGTCATCGTCTTCGATGTCGTCATGCGAAGTGCGAGAAGCGATGAGCTCGGAAGGTTCGGCTGGGATGTCGGAGGTGGGCAGGTGGTCAGGGTCATCGACTCCAAACCAGGTGAGGCGATTGGGCTCTACGTCGATCTGGGCCGAGAGCATCGATTGAGATGCCGACAAGAGTTGCTCCTTTTTCTTCTGACGTAGAGCGAGCACCTTCTGACGCAGATCGTTGGCTTCTGTGACGGTCTCCATGGCGCCGTTCTGCCGTGACGGCGGAGTGACGGAGTGAGCTTCAGGCGGAGTATGCGACATGGTCCATTTTGGACGAAGCAGGATGACGAGGAAGGGGTGCGCACTCGTTGGCAAGGATGGCGGAGAGCCGGTGGGGCGCGTGGGACAAGACGGGCTTTGTGGGTGGCTAGGCTGGCGCCGGCGACGGAGTCATGGAAGGACGAGGAGCGGGGTCAAGGTGAATCGAGGGTGTGGTGAATCGAGGGTGTGTGGCTGGTTGGTGGATGGAGGAGGGCTGTATGAAGATGCAGCCACATGCAAAGCGCTGCAAGCGCTGCAAAGAACGAGGGCGAGCTTGAGATTAGGAAGGGTAGAGGCCGAAACGCCGTGGGGCTGTCAACGATTGCGCAAGGCAGGATGGAAGGATGCCGAGCAGAAGTCGAAGAGGTGAGGGGGAGAGGATGAAGGTGGGAGGATGACGGTGAGGGGGAGGCCAGGTTCGACGGCGGACAGTGGTTGTTGAGGCGGACAATGATGCCAAAGCAGAGGCAGACATTTAGGGACGAGCGACCCACCTGCAGCATGCAAGTTGTGCAGCGCGCGCCTACTACTTTGTATGCAGCGAGCAAGTGGCAGCAGCAGCGGCAGCGGCAGGGTTGGATTCGGGTAAGGCGGGCTCGGGCAGCTGATTGCGCAACCGCGTTCGCTTAGCGAGCGGATCTACGGGTCAGTAGGAGCGGGAGCAAGAGCAGATTTCTAGCCTTCTCAAGGGGACACGATGGGGCCGCAGTGGCGAGGGTTGGTCGAGCCCTTGTCGCTGTTGAGGATCATGACTGCAAGGCATCGTGGGGGTTTTGAGGCCGAGGCCTGGCTGGCATACTGTAGCACACAGGCGAGCGGCTGGGCTTCCGACTGGATATGCACGCGCGCTAGCCGAGTCCGACGCATTCACGCTAGGCACAACGCTTCTTGCTTCTTTCTGCGTGGCACGCCCACGGCGCTGTATGCCGGCCATGGGACGGCTGACTCAAGCTGGTACAATAGCTTAACCTCCGGGGCTAGCAGAATTGCCATGCCGTCCGAGCGGGAGGAGTGCGTGAGCTCATGGAGGCGCGAACGACATGTCGACGCGACACACGACTTGGACGTGTCAATTCAAGCAGTCAGAAGTCAAAGGATCTGCGACATGCCAGCCTTGGGCGCCACAGACTGGACCACTGGGCCGCAGGGTTCGCATGAAACCCCGTCTGTAATTTACGATACCGACAAGCGGAAGCCGCCGTCTTTATTTTTCCCTTTTTCTTTTTCCTGTTTAGAAAGCATGCGCACACACTCGCAAGAAGCCGCTGCTGCCCACCCGTGGCCAGCATATTCAGCCACGCCCTGAGACATGCAGGAAGATTCACGCCGCGCTCGCCTCACTCGCCTCGCTCGCCTCGCTCACATTGCTCGCCTCTCGCATCGTCCGAGACCGACATTGCCTTGCACATGGCAGAGTCCACCCACCCGTGTCCTCTCGATACTTTGCCAGAAAGCTCCGCAACGCCCGCCAGCTGTCACTGCTCACTGCTGCGATTTGAGGCGCATTCCGACGTGTGCAGCAGGCTCGAAGAACAGTCGCTTGCCGTCCGCACAAGCGCTTATGCGTGGGCGCCAGCATGCCAGGGCTTGGATGGCTTGCAGCCTTTGACTGATCCGAGAGCCTCGCAAGTGGTCCTACTCGGAACGCGGATGGACGCGGAATGCAGATGCAAAGGGGGCCCTTCTGCGAGACCCTGAAATTTTCTCAGGCTAAACGAACATCGCGAAGAATCAAGCGCTGGGGCAAAATTCAAATCGTGTTAGACCTTCAGCTAAGCTCTTGATTGGGACGAGCGTCGCTCGACAAAGCCGCGCCGAGTCATCCGCCTATCTTTTGAGCAAAAAACGGAAGAAGAAAGCAGCAGCTGCAGTCTCAAGTCACGGCCAATTTCGCACTCGGCCGCTTGGGCCATCCCGCTTGTCGGTGGGCTTCCGGTCAGCTGGCTTGCAAGAGCTTGAGATACACACTCGCTTGCCTTTAAACACTTCACCCATCCTCCTCCAACCGACTGCCGCATTCTTGATCTGTAGGCATCCCGCAAATCCATCGCCATGGCTTCCACTTCCGACGACTTTACCAAGCGCAAGCTTTGGGGCGGCCGCTTCACCGGCAAGAACGACCCGTTGCTCTTCGCCTACAACGAGTCGCTCTCCTACGACAAGCGCATGCATGCACAGGACATCCGCGGCTCCCAGGCCTATGCGCGCGCCCTCGTCAAGACCGGCGTGCTCAACGAGCAGGAGAGGGACGAGATCGTAGCCGGCCTCGAGAAGGTCGGCGAAGAGTGGAAGAACGGCACCTTCGCCATTCACCCGGACGACGAGGACATCCACACCGCCAACGAGCGTCGCCTCACCGAGCTCATCGGCAGCGTTGGCGGCAAGCTCCACACAGGCAGGTCCAGGAATGACCAGGTCGCCACCGACATGCGTCTCTGGCTCATCGACGAAGTCAAGGCCATCGAGGGCTACCTCTCCGACCTCATCCAAGTCATGATCGCCCGTGCGCGCGAGGAGGTCGATGCTCTCATGCCCGGATACACCCACCTCCAACGCGCACAGCCCATCCGCTGGTCCCACCTCCTCCTCTCCCACGCCACCTACTTTGCCTCGGACCTCGCCCGCCTGCGTGACCTCCAGCCTCGCATCTCGGTCCTCCCTCTCGGCTCCGGCCCTCTCGCCGGCAACCCGTTCGCAGGCCTCGACCGCGACGCCATTGCTGCCGACCTCGGCTTCCAGACCGTGGGCCCCAACTCGATGAACAGCGTTTCGGACCGAGACTTCGTTGTCGAATACCTTATGTGGGCCAGCTTGACCGCCGTGCACCTGAGCAAGATGGCCGAAGACTTTATCATCTACTCGACGTCCGAGTTCGGCTTCATGCAGCTCAGCGACGCCTACAGCACCGGCTCCTCCATCATGCCCCAGAAGAAGAACCCGGACAGCCTCGAGCTGCTCCGCGGCAAGGCTGGCCGCATCTTTGGCCAGATGTCCGGCTTCATGATGTCGCTCAAGGGCATCCCCTCCACCTACAACAAGGATCTGCAGGAGGACAAGGAGCCGCTCTTCGATGCCGTCGACACCACCAAGGACGGCCTGCAGATTGCCACCGGCGTCATCTCCACCCTCAACATCTTTCCCGAAAAGATGAAGGCGGCGCTCACCCCGGACATGCTCGCCACCGACCTCGCCGAGTACCTGGTGAGGAAGGGCATTCCCTTCCGAGAGACGCACCACATCTCGGGAAGCGCCGTGCGACTGTCGGAGCAGAAGGGCTGCTTGCTCTCGGAGCTCACTCTCGACGACCTCAAATCGCTCTCGGACAAGTTTGGCGACGACGTGATGCAGGTGTGGTCGTTTGAGCAGAGCGTCGAGCGCCGCGATGCAAAGGGCGGCACCTCGAAGCGCGCCGTTCTCGAGCAGTGCGACACGCTCCAAAAGATGCTCTCCTCGACCACAGCCTGATGCCACCCATACCAGTGCTAGGCCGTTTTCACTTCCAATGCTCAGTTCTTTTGTACGATCATCGTAATCATAAACCCATGTCGTGAATGATTTCGTTCTGTGTGTAATGATGGTCCATCAGTCGGTAGAATGCAAGAGGGGATCGAGGTCTTCGCGACGACGTGCGCCAGCGCCGGTGCGTCGGCTGTTGGGCTTACCATCCGAAGGTGAGGAGGCGACCAAGGCGGCACGACCGCCCTTGAGGATGCGGTAGGTCTTGTTGCGCCACGAGACCGTGCTGCCCAGGATGGCCCACGCCCAAATGGGAAGTGCGAGCGACTCGCGCAGCGCCCAAGCGGCGCCAAATTCGAGCATGCTCATTGCGTCGGCGTTGTCCACGCCCGGATTGCACGCCAGGAACTCGTGGGCCACCGAGAGCCGCTTGAATACGGCAAAGTCGACGGCGAACCACGCGCCGAAATGAAGGCAAAAGAAGAGCAGGCACGACCATCCGGAAGCCGATACCGAAGAGCCGACCAGCATGGGTAGAACGAGCGAGGAGAATGCGAACCAGCCGATGATGCCCGATAGGAGGGATTCGGTGAGGGGTTCGAGCAAGGTAGGCGCCAGGACCATGTACTTGCGCACGCGAATCCAGCGCATGCGGCGGCGCGTGTAGTCGGCGAGCGTGCGGATGTCGCCGACCGAGGTGTAAGCAAGATCGGATGCTGAGAGCGTGTGCGAGAGGTCGAGCGGCGCATCCCACAAGGACTGGGCAAGCATGTTGTCTTCGGCAAGATAGATAGAAAATCGCGCGAGTGGGCGCGAGAGGGTCTTGAGCTGTTCGTTTGGCATTTCTTGCGCCTTGCAGGCGGGTACGGACGTGTCCACAGGGGCTGGATCGGACTGGTGGGAAAAGGCAAAGCTGCCGATGGCATTGGATTCGCCCTGGCTGCCATGCTGGGAGACGTTAAAGAAGGAATCCGGAACGCAAGCCAGGTCGGATTTGCGATACATGTTGCTTTTGCCCATGACGCACGAATCGATGGTGAGGGCATTGAGAGCGAGATACATCTTTGCGTGTGTGGTGGAGAGAAAGACCCTCTCGATCTTGGAGCCCCACGAGGTGCTCGGGAGGACGGCAAAGGGGACGTGGTGGACGAGGCCGACGCGCTGGCCGTGAGGCTTGCGAGGCAGCCAGCTGGGCGACGGGCGCGGCCGTGCGGCAGGCTCGAGCAGAAGCTGGTCGACAGCGCGAGCGAGGGCGCCAGTGGGCGTCCATACCTGGCTGTCGACAACCCAGATGATGTCGTACTTGGAGGCGGCGTAGGAGCGGACGAGATTGTTGATCTTTGGATTCACACCGGCGGGATGGTCGCCCACGATGATACGGGCGTCGACGCGCGGATGAGCGGCCATGACCATGCGTGCGACGTTGAGGACCTTTGCAGCTTCGGGTGTGGATGCGTCACGGATGGAGAGGACGATCTCGAAGCGGGAAAGGGGGTAGTCCTGCACGAAGGACGAGGCGAGATTGGAGTAGAGGTTGCAGTCGAGCCCGCTGAGCGGACGCAGGATCGACACGCCGGGTACGGATTCGGCATGGTCATCGTCGTTTTGCTGTTGTCGTCGCTGGAGAGAGTCGAAGCTGCGTGTATTCTCGGACTCGTTGGTGAGCAGAGTCGAAGTTCTTGGTGGGGAGAGCGGTGATCTGGGCGATTCGGCTCGTGCAAATTGGCGCGCTAGGCTGAGACCAAGCAGGCAGATGCTCCATATGATGATGTACCAGGCTAGTGCGACCCAAGACAGGATGCGGATGATGGCAGCGGGCTCCTCCGCGGCGGCGAGGCCCGCCATACCGGTGGGTGTGGAGAGCGCCATGCTCTTGCAGAGGCGACTCTCGCTCGAAGGATGCGTCCGAACCTCGTCTGTGCAGATTCGTAGCCTCAGTAGGAGGGCATAGTGCACTGCAAGGAATCGTCGTTGCCGTTGCGAGGTGATGGCGTGTGGAAAGAAAGATGGAAGAAGCCTGTGCGTGCGGAAGGTCTGTTCGGTGGGATGAGCAGTGCGAGGGTCATTGGTTGGTGTTGGTCTTTTCGCGAAATTTCCACAATGTTAGACTGCCGAAAGCGGATTTGGAGAGGGAGCGGTCCGCGTCGAGTTGGGAATTTGAGAGTCCAGCAAGGCTCAGCAGAGCAGCTAAGGGCTGAGGACCGAGGGCGCGTGCGCGTGGACTGGCGTGGCAGCGCGGCGGCGGCGGCGGTGGTCGACAGGGTCTCGGTGACACCAACACTCGGTCAACTGCAGCAAAGCGCCCATCGTCCGAACCCCTTTCATCTTGCAAACGCAATCGCCACCTGGACGCAATGCATGCCTCACCTCTCCACTCTTAACACTTCTGGAAGCATTGCACACATCATCACCACCATGTCCAGCGCAATGCCGTCTCGCGAACGATTCGGCCCCAGTGCGCAGGAGGCCGCTTCGCCACGCGTTCCATTCCCGAGCTCGCCCGCATCTCGACGCGCAGGTCACGTTCGCTCAGCTTCTATCCTCAGCTCATCCAGCAGCGTGTCCATCCCCTCTCGATCATCCTCGGTCATCATGAGTCCGACCGCCGTACCCGCTCGCAGCTCGTCCATCGCCAACTCGCCGAGCAAGAGTCGAATCCTTCACGATGCGCGAACCGGCCTGCCGCTCACCGCCTCCGATCTCGCAGACACCATCGCTGGCCTCACTCTGACCGAAGCACCTACACTTGGAGCATCCTCTAGCCGCCTAGACACTCTCGAGCCAAATGCACAGCTTGACAACAGCTTCGACGTTCGAACACCCCAGCCACTATCGGCACCCTTTGCTCCGTCCGTCTTCAAATCAACCCCTCCTCACAGCGCCAACTCCGACCCAAATGCTCTGCTCTCTCCGCCCCTTCCCGACCTGGGCGATCATCAGGCCGAACTTCTGGAAATCGGTGATGAGATCAACGATGCGCACGATGTCATTCAGCTTCTTCAAGCTGACATCTTCTCCATCCAAGAGCAAAGGCATGGCTCCCATACAAACCAACAAGCCTCCAGCCTTGTCCCAGGCGTATCCGATCCGTCAACTGCACTGCAAACCCCGCCCAACGGCGCCCTTCCTGCCGGCATCGACCTGTCCTTGATGCAGCTGGACGAAAAACTCGAATCGCTCTCGCGCGTCATGCAGCAGCTCGAAGTCCGCCTCGCCAACCTCGTCGACCCTGCCTCCGATCTCGCAGAATCAGACGCAGCAGACTCCTCCATTATCGACAAAGACCTCGTCCGCCAGCAGTCTCGAGCTCGTCGCGCCAGCTCCGCGAGTGACGATAGTCTCGGCTCTCTAGACGACATTGGCTTCCCCGGCTTTGCACCTGCCCTCACTCCGCACAGCCTGCGCGCAAAGTATGCCGACCTGTGCACAGAGTGGGCCGCTATTCAAGAAGAAATCGATGGGCTCAAAAAGGAACTCGCAGACGACAGATATCTCGATGTCTTCCGCTCCATCAGCACACAAGCAGAAGGCATGATGGACAGCCTTGACAAGGCCGTCTCCCTGTGCCACATCTTTGTCGAGCAGATTTCACAAGACCATGCCGCCGGTAGACTACAGCCAAGCAGTGTACCCTCGGACGAACTAGACACCGAATACGATGTCCAAGCAAAGCACGACGGACTCGTCGATCTGACAAAGACGTTCAACGTCAAGAAGGCCTACTACTTTCCTGCCTGCCAGCAGGTGTTCCACAGCCTCGAGAAGGGCTGCAAGGAGAGGCAGACCTCTAATGGCACCATCCTGCGCCGTCTGTCCGATCTGCGCTCGCGTTGGCGCGTCCTGCGCGATGCATTGGCAAAGACCGAACGCGACCTCAAACGCACCGACGCCCTCTTCCGTCGCGTCCGCTCCGACAGCAGCAGCTCATCGGTCACCAACGACATCGCCAGTCCCGCCACGTCCACTTCAAGTCTCCCTCCCGTGGCTTCGAAGCTCCGCCCCAGCGCCTCAATGCAGACTGGCCTCGGTCTCGGTACACCGGCTCGTGCTGCTGCCTCTCAGAAGCGAATCTCCCCTGCTTCGTCGTCGTCGTCACGCGTTGCTAGCGGCCCTAGCCGCTTATCTAGCAGCTCTTCAGTGGGCTCCAACCTATCAAACACTCCGCCCGCAGCCGCTACGCCACAACGCCTCAGGCGCATTTCAGCAACCGCCGAGTCGCTAGGCCTCCACTCCAAAGCGGCCGCCACTCCACCCCGCTCTGCTTTCTCCAGGCAACTCGATGTGCCTGATTCATCGCAGCGCGCAGCGGGTGGCAGGTCGATCGGTGCTCCCACCTCCCCGTCGGCCTTCGACTCTCCTATCCGGAATCGAGCCACCTCCATGGCAAATGCGGCAACCGGAGCCGTGGAAAAGGGAGTCCTCGGAAGATCGCCAGGCGCCAGGCCCCTCTCCATGATCGGCGGCCGACCCGCTGCCAGCGGCGTTCCAGCCAGTCGCACTGCAGCCACGGGCACGCCTAGTCGTCCGCCGCCATCAAGCTTCAAACCCTCGTGGCATGATCTTGACGCTGCTGCCGGCCCGAACCGAGCTCGTGCGCTGCTGTCTCAGTCCATGCCGCGCTCCCAGTCGCAAGTACTGTGGCCCTCCCAGTCGCAAGACTCTGGCAAGCACGATGATGCTGACGAGTCCATCGAGTACCTCAAGTTCGGCGAGGGCTCGTCGGCGGCACGTCCGGCGTCTTCAGCTGGCCAGTACTACCGCCCGCCTTCGGCACAAGGCAATGTTGGCGACGCCAAATCGCGCAAGCGAGACTCGATGATCCCCCGGCTATCGGTGCGCAATCCCGAGGGCGAATCAACGCCGAGCAGGCCAGGCTCGGCCACGGCCATGTCGCAGAGCTCGACATCTACGCCCATGCGATATTCCGGTGCCTCGAGGCTCAGCATGCAGACGCCCGAACCGGCGATCGTGGCGAGGGCACAGAGGCTGAGCATGTATGCGCGAGCACCATCCACGGGCATGGCCGGAACCAGCGGGGCACACACTCCCAGTAAGAGACCCAGCAAACCACCGCCGACGCGGCGCAATGGAGCGTTAGCTTCCGGTCGAGCGACGCCGCTGTCTGCAGCCGCGCTGGCATCGCTTCCGTCTGCCGAACCGGGAGCATCTCTGAAGCGGTCCAGTATCTCGAATCTGCGCTCGCTTCACAACGGACGAACCACTCCTACGGCGAGCGAGAACGGATCGGTGGGAGGCCTCTCTGCTGGAACCTGGTACGGCGCGGGCAGAGGTGCACGCGGTGTGTCTGTCGGAGCTGGCTCACGCATCGGATCTGGATCTGTCGCAGGTAGCAGCTACGGAGCGACGGGCGCGATCGAGCTGTACCGAGCCAATCCGAATGATGCGCTGGACGTCGAGGTGGCGGCGATCTGCAACGGGTTGGGCGTGGCGCTCGACCGCATCGATCCGCCTTTGCCGCGAGGCGTGCGTCTAGAGGAAGGGCCGGGCAAGGACAACCGAGCCATGTACGAGATCGGCGGGCGCAAGATGGCGTGTCGGCTGCTGGAACTGCATCGACCGGCGGGCAGCGCAGGCGCGCGAGCGGGAAGCAAGGCCAAGAAGATCCTAGTTCGCGTGGGTGGTGGCTGGCAAGACCTCGAGCAGTGGCTCCTTGGTCGGCTCAGCTCAGAGTAGAAGGTCCAAGCACGTGGCCGCAGGATCGGCAGCGACCGAGTCGGTGAATGCACGAATCTGATAAATTCCTGGGATGCTGGTTTGAGATCGTCTTCATTGTGAGTGAGGTAGATGGGATACAAGTACAAATGGAAGGCCCGCGGCAGACAAGGCGTAGCGTGTGTGTCTAGGCGGAGGCGGGGGTGGAGGACGACTCGAGGCTGTCGGCGGCCTGCTGGTGAATCTTGAGCTGGTCGATCTGGCTCTGGAGCGAGTTGAGGTCGACCTTGTCGAATCTCCTCTCGCGAGGAGTACCGGCTGGAAGAGGGAAGGTGGTCTCGGGGTTGGCCGAGACGGCAATGTACCTGCGACTTTGCTTCTTGGACGAGGGGTGGGGTGTCGAGACAAGGGCGGTGGCGTTGAACGTGGTGGGTGAGAGCTTCTTGATCGGAAGCTTTACACCAGATCTCGACGAAGCAGGTACAGACTGAGTCGACGTTGACGTGTTGGGGTCAGAGTAGTAAAAGTGAACGTAGCCGGGCGCGGTAGCAAAGATGGTGTGATCTTTGCCGATGGCCGTGTTGAGACCCGGGTGCCATGAAGTACCGCGTTGCCTGAAGATGATCTGGCCTGGGTATACGAGTTGGCCTGTAGGGACGAGCAGTCAAGGAGTAGAGTGAGGTGTGTCAGTGGCGTCTCGTACAAAGGCGCAAGGAGGTGAGGTAGGTTGGGGGGAGAGGTCACGTACCAGTCTGCTTCTTGTAACCGAGACGTTTACCGGGCGAGTTGCGGTTGTTCTTCGTGGAACCACCGCCACGCTTGGTGGAGTTACGGGTCTGAACCGAGCCACCGAATGCGAAAGCCGGTAGGATGGTCGAAGAGGCGGCGACACTCGTCGATGCGATGGCCAGCGAGGCGGGCGCCTGCGAGGTGGGCGCGCGAGCCGCGGCCACAGCCGTGCGGCGAAGCAAGGAAGAGCTTCCGGTGAGAATCATGTTTGTGCGACCGGGAGCAAGACGAGAGCGCGTGAACAGCGGAACCAGAGGGTGATGGTCTAGGTAGCAGAGATCAGGGACGGAGTAGAGGATGCTGATGAGACCCGGAAGCTGGCAATCAGTGTCAGTGCTGCTTCTTCGCCTGCCAAAATCTGATCTCATCACGTGCAAAGCCTTTGTCTCTGGTCGCTGACAAAGGCATCTGTAAGCCGTGCTGAGACTTGGAAGGGTGCAAAAAAAGTTGGAAATTTAGAAGGTCGCACCGCCGAGAGCCGGGTGAGGGAGGGGCGCAGCAAACGAACGCCTTCGGAACGCGGCGGAAGTCTCTGAATTTTGGCAAATTTGCAGCCCAGCAGCCCAGTCTCGATTTTGAGGGAAAGCGGATGCACAGCGGCGCCCTTTCCCTTTCAGGAATCTGCCAGACGGCTCGTCATCCACTCAACTGACTCGCCCAGCCTTCTCCACCCCACACCCAACACCAACTCAGCTCACCGGCACCATCCACTCTGCCTTCATCGCCACTACCTCCATACGCACATCCACACTAGCACTCGTCTCCGCGCAACACCAACCCCGGCAGGATCCTCCTACTTTCATTCTACTGCCTCCACCTCACCTTCATTCAATATGGTCTGGCCCTTCTCATCCAACAAGTCCGCCGACGCTGTCGCCTCGTCCTCCACAGCACAGCCCTCGTTCGAGGCTGTAGCTCCGGCACCGGCGGACGCCACTGTTGCTCAGAACCCTACATCGGACAGCCCCACGGATTACCTTCGCAGCCACACCTTTGTCCAGCCCTCGTCGCCATCACCGTCCGCCTCGGGCTCGTCCGCCGAGTACGTCCCCAACGCAGCATCTCTCCTCGGCGACTCGTCCCTCAACCTCGGCGCGCTCTCCCCGCTCGCCGGCCTCGGCAAGGATGAGCTCGAATACCTCGACCTCACCGACGGCGCTCCCTCGAGCATGGAGGGCGCACGAACCGCCGTTCCCTCGCGCGGCTGGTCCGACGACCTCTGCTACGGAACCGGCACTACCTACCTGTCCGGTCTCGCCATCGGTGGCCTGCTCGGCGCACGCGAAGGCTTCTTCCGTCCGCTTGGCGTCGACAACCCCACCTTCCGTCTGCGTCTCAACGCCGTGCTCAACCAGGTCACGCGCCGTGGCTCCTTCTTTGGCAACTCGGCGGGCGTCGTCGCTCTCATCTACAACCTCGTCGATGCCTCCATCGACGGCGTGCGTGGCAAGCACGACATTGCAGGCGCCGTCACCGCGGGTGCCATCTCGGGCGCCCTCTTCAAGTGCACCGCCGGCGTTCGTCCTATGGCCGTCGCTAGTGGCATCATGATGGCCGCCGCCGCTACCTGGACCACCGCAAAGCAGGCGCTCTTGTAATACGCCCTCAACCGCAGCCACACATCCCCCAGTATCGGACACTTATACCTATCTCCAGTCTTTCTCAAAACACAAAACGACACCGCTCTGCTCTCGTCCTTGCCTGCTCTAGAAGTGTCCCTTTGACTCGCTCAACCCTCTTCCCGGCTCTCGCGCAATGTACACTACACCCGCATCGCTCATTTCATTCGACCACCATTTCGGTCTCGCAAGTCACGATGCATTCTTCTACAACGACCGGCTGTCAGACTGTGGGGGTTGGCGCAAATAAGTAAATTGGCTCGTGTGACTTCAGGTGATGATTTTGTCGATGAGCGTCTGCCAGAATGCGGGATCAAAGTCTCGTTGGCCTGCGCCGGCCGCTTGATGGCCATCCAGCCCGGGCGCCGAACCGTCAAAGGTGAGCAATGCCTGCGAACCTGGTGCCTGCGAGCCTGGAGCTCCCGTCGGCGCCGACGTGCCAAATGCCGAGGCGGCGACTGAACCAGGTGCCTGCAGGCCGCTCGACCCCGGCACGGCTGGTCCGGCCCCATGTCGTTGCTCCTGCCATGAGCCGTCCGTATTGCTCGCCGGCTGACTCCTCGAAAGGAGATCAGCGAGCCGATCCGATGTAGCTGCGCTCGTCGTCGCCGCCGCATAAGCTGGGGGCAGTCCGCCAGATTGCGACATCCACCCGCCCATCCCGCCTCCGGGCGTCAGCCCCGTTCCCGTGCCAGTGCCTGGCAAAGCCTTGGAGCCATTCGCGCCAGGCCCGGTCGCCGCAGCCCCAGGTGCGCCGATCGAAGGCCCAATAAGTCCGTTGAAGCCTCCACCGAGCCCTTGACTCACTTGCCCACTTGTTGCGCCGCCAGCATTGGACGTCGAGCCAAACACACCGCTAAAGCCCGCGAGCGAATCCAGCCCGAGACTGACTCCTGCAGCGCCTCCACCAAGACCGTTGGCACCATTGTAGGCGGCATCATACGATGGCATGGTGGCTGCTGCCCATTCGGCTTGGTACCATGCGTCAAAAAATTGCTGCGCATCCTCTCCACCACCGTTTGGAGCAGGTGCCCAAGAGGGCGTCGAAGATGAAGAAGCATTCGCCTTGGGATCGCTGACACCGTGCCCACCTGCCATCACGGCTGGGAGCGATGAGGTGGAAGGGCTGTTGGAGCTGCTTGCGGACGAGCTGGGGTCGACCGTGCTAGATAGCCCGCGCGGTCCGCTGAACGACCAATCGCCTGAACCCTGTCGCGAAGCAGTGGAGCCTGCATCTTGTGGCACGTCACTCGTCCATGGTACAGCTCCACGTGCCAGTCTATCCAGATACGACTTGGAAGCAGCATCAGCTTCATTGCCGGCCTCTTTCCTTCCAGCCCTGTCTAGACCCGACCTGCTGGCATCGAGGCTGAGCAGAAGATGCGCATCCGACTTTTCGTCGGAAAGCTCGTCGCCAGCGTCTTTGCCGCGCTTTTGCGACTTGGGCAGTCGATCGCGTACGTCGGTGTTGGGCCCGGCATCGGTAGACCGTCCCCTCTTTGGAGCGCGCGGCGCAGCGCGTGAGCCTGATGCGTTTCCTTTGGCTTCGGCTGCCATCTTTTTCACCTGTTCAATGCGCGACAGGAAGATGCCGATCACGTTTGCCTCGCGATCGCGCATCTCGTCGCGCTGACTCGCCGGCCGGCTCTTGTAGGTGTTGACGTATTCCTCGAGGTGCGACTTGAGCTTGGGCGCATCGCGTGCGTTGGGGTCCATGAGAAGGACGATGCCGACGACCAAAAGCGAATGGAACCATTTGTATGTGCCAATTTGGACGCGGTACAAGAGAGGCTCTTCGCCGGCCGTCGTCAGCGTCTTGAGGTTCTGTACAAAGTCGCGACGCATTTCGAGGTCGTGGACAGCTGCGTCAAGGCTGGCCTCACGACAAGGCAGGAACTTGGCACCATTGGGCCCTCCGGAGCGGAGCAGATAGGGGCGATGCAGGGCGATTCTGACCGAGTTGATCTCGGTATGCAGGAGGAAGCGATGCACGTTGAGAAAGCCGTAGACCGAGTCGAGCGATTTGTCGCCCTCTACGCCATCCTTTGTGAGTTTTGCACGGAAATAGAAGGGCAGACCGTCTTGCAATTCGCGCATGCTTTTGTCGAGAGCCAGGACGTCACTGATGTGGACCGGATGCTGAAGATTCTGGAAGGTGGCGAGGATGCGGCCTTCGAGTTCTGCGATACGCTGGCGGAAGACGGTGTAGCTGTAGGCGGTCGGAGGGTCGACGCCAGGAGGCATTTTTGGTGGATGTTTAGGAGCGGGAAAGATGTCCTCATCCATCACCTCGCTGGGCACTTGAGTGTCGCACACGCGGTCGTCGATGACGGCCGGACGACCGGTATTGAGGGCCATGGCTCGGTCGAGGAAGTAGACGGCGGCCCAGACGCGTCTGCGTGCCTCGGTCTCGGCGGGAGACAGGCCGAGCTTGGTTCCGTCGCGGTGAAGACCGATGCTGAAGGCGGCGCGGACGGCTGAAGAGCCCAAAGTGTAGGCCTCGCCAATGCGACGATCAAGGAGGAGGAAGCGGCACGATACGAGCCAGGCGACGATCTGGTCGACGTCTTCGCGACCCATGATGGTGCTCATCAGCAGCGCTCTGCGGCCGGCATAGTGGTAGCGTCGTGCGGCTTTGAGACGATCGCGAGGCCCTTCTGGGAAGAGACGATGCTGGACCGACAGCATGGCGATGGCGCAGATGTTGCATAGTAGCGCGAAAATGTTGATGTTCTGAGCATTAATCTTGGGGCCTGAGTCCCAGAAGGCCTCAAAGGACTTGCGCAAGCTCTTTTGTGGGAAGGGCTGGCGCATCCAGTTGATGTCGTTGAAGAAATGATCGATCAGCACGCTACAGTGAGCGCGTGTGCTAAAAGCGCCAAGAAGATCCGGAGTGGGTGCAGTTGGACATCCATATTCGGGCATGACGACGTCGATCTCTGAAGGGCCCTCGAGCGTGCGGACGGGCGGATTGAGCGGTGCGGACTTGGATGAGCTGCCGGGGAGGTCGTCGAGGATGGAGCTGATGCGCATGTCCATGGAACCGCCGCTGTAGAAGCCCGTCTTAGGGCTGTATCGACCCGTCTCGAGCTCGTCGATGTCATCATCGCCCTGGTCGCTAGCTCGGGCGTATGTGCGCTCGGGAGATCTAGCGAGAGCGCCGTCGGCCCAAGTGGATCTGCTTGCGGACGCGATGCGGGAGTGAGGGTCGTGGGACTGTGTGCGTGATGCCGTGCTCGAGCCGAGGAGGGAGACGAGATGGTGTACCTGCTGAGCGAGCTTTGGAAGATGGTCTTCGAGCATTCTCTCGACGCGGTTGAGCCTTGTGGCGACATCGTTAGCATCCTCGCCTGGCTGGAAGGTCTTGCAGCGCTCTGGGATCTTGCGAGCAATGCAGTGCTGGCATGGCGTCTCGCGGTTGCATTTTTGCTTTCGACGGTAGCATTCGGTGCAGGAGAAGTGGACGCGATTGCGCTTCCCGGTGCCGCGCGAATAGAGCCGCGCATCGTCGGAGGGCGAGTCGGGATTGTGGCCATGCGCTTCGGGAGTGTTGGGAGCAGCCGACGAGGGAGCCTCGCTGCCACGCGAGCCGGGGCGAGAAGGCTTCATCACGGCTTCAGTGCAGGAGACGGATGATGCCGACGCAGCTGTGGCAGAGCATGGATGGGTAGGATGGGAAGGTGATGGACAGCATGACTCCCACGATTCTGTGCCGGAAGCTCGTGCCTAGAGTGGAGCAAAGACCGGTCAGAACTCCGGGCACATCCGCCTGCGTCGGGCGCGCCGATGTCGGCCTAGCCGACCGAAAAATTAAAAAGTTAAAAATAAAAGATCGTCCTGACCACGTCGCCGAAAGTTAGGCTCGGACTTACCGATGCCGAAGGCTTCGCTGCAGGTGCTGATGAGCGGAAGAGCATGTGAACGGCTCCAGTCTTTACTCCTGTGGGTAGTCACAGCGGCCTCAGTGAAGGCTGGCTTCCGAACTTTCAGCTGCCGACACTGCGGCTGAGCATCCACCGCCCGACCGGATTTCGGAATTCGGACATGCCGAGCACCAACTGGCTCGGTGCTGCGCGTTGGCAATTTGGCTGGAAGACCCTGACCGCCACCCGCTCCACTTGCTCTCACTCTCACACCATCGTCTTACTCGCTGCCCCCTCCTGGCCGCCACAATGTCCAAGTAAGTAGCCAAGCTCCACTTTCTCATTGCTGTCCAGATTCTGATCTGACCTTCATTCCGCTCGCTCCAGGCATCATCCCGATCTTATTCTCTGCCGCAAGCTGCCCGGCATCGCAATTGGCCGGCTCTGCGAAAAGGATGACGGCAAATGGTGAGTCCAGTCATCCTACCTACCATCTCATCACATGGATCCAGACTGCTGATCCTCATCCTCCTCCCATCTCTGGCGTTTTGGTGGCTACAGTCCGATTTGCGACTCGTATGTCCGTCCCGCTGCTCTAGTGCGCATCTGCGAGGAGTGCAATTTCGGCTCTTCCGGTGGCAAATGCATCATCTGCGGAGGTCAAGGCGTCTCGGACGCATACTACTGCGCAGAGTGCACACGACTCGAAAAGGACCGTGACGGCTGTCCTAAGGTGGTCAATCTCGGCGCAAGCAGGACCGACCTCGCCTACCTGCGTAAAGCAAGACAACAGCAACAGCAGTACGTTTCTCTCTGCATCCACGCACTACCCTCCCCCACCTGCGGTCACAGCACTAACCATTGACTTTCGTTACCTTGCTTCTTCACAGATTTCAACGAGGTTGAATTCCCCAGCTGCCACTCCAGCCCTCGCACATCTGTATTTGTACCTCAAAGCATGCCATCAACTTTTCATCCCCCAAATGTTGTCTTATTGACGGTGTGGCAGGCGCTACAACTCGGCAAAGAAGAACTCGGTGGTGGAGGGCAGCGGCGGCGCTTGCACTGTGGCGGGCAGCTCGATCTGTTCGCCCGTAAGGTCGAGCATCTTGACCTTGATGCCGATCTCGGTGAGCATATTGATGAGGTCGGCGGTTTCGCGCGTGCTCACCACGCCGCCCTCGTCGCGCAGCATGTTGAGGCCGTCGGTCCACTCGGACAGCTGGCTCGCATTGAGCGCCTGCATCTCGGCCACGCATCCATCTGGCGACTGCAGCAGGCTGATGACGAGCTCGCGTCCCGCCGCCGCGCCTGCCGAGCCTCCACCTGTCGCTGCGCCACCGTGGTGCGAGATTTCCGTAACCAGACTCAGATCAATGCGATCCGGCAGGTCGTCCAGCCCTCCGCGGATGGGCACGCGGTCGGAAGAGTCGCAAAAGTAGAGCAACTTTTTGTTGGGCGCCAGGCGGTAGAAGCGCCATGGCTTGGTGGGAGCCGAGGCGCCGTTGGAGATCGTCGGCATAGCCGTATTGGTGGTCTCGACGGTGCTCGTCGACCCTCTGCGCTGCTTGGTACCCATTGCACCGGCGCCCACGGCTGACGATGCGACCACATTGCGGAACCATGCTCCTTCGAGCAGACACTGAATGCGTTGCTGGCGCACAAACTCGTAGCTCTCGCGATAGATGCGCCCGCGCAGGTTGCGAATCGACGCCTTGGAGTTGTAGTCTTCGTCCACCTCGAGCTCCTTGATTTGGCGATCGCGCACGGTGCGATACTCCGAGTGCAGGAAAGCATCCTCGAGGTCGATCCAGGTGCGGCTCACTTCGTCCTGCTTGCCGAGCGCATCGTGCACCTGGCTGCGCACCAGCGCCGACACGCGAGAGAAGTCCGAGGCGGCGGCACCGGACTCGTTCCACATGCGCAGGAAGAAGCGCAGCGCGAGATTATGTACCTTGGTCAAGGAGAGCAGGAAGGGCAGATACGAGGTGGACGCGGTGAAGGAGCCGGACTCGATGTCCCAGTGATCGGCGAGGATCGAGGTGACTTCGATGGATGCACGTGCAAACATGCAGCGGCGCTCCTCGGGGCGATTGATCTGCTCCAGAATGATCTTGGCATACAGGTCGGGATCCGACCGCACAAACGACTCGAGGCACAAGAGTCCAAGCCAGCCCGTTCGACCAAACTCCTTGGCAGCCGACTCGGACGCGAAGCCGATGCGCCGCCACTTGTAACGAGTGGTGGCGCCGCCGGCTGTTCTGGATGCTCCGTTGAGGGTAGTTTGGGTGGGGTTCTTGTTTGGCACGACGACGTCGCTGATCTTTGCCTGAAGCCAGATGTAGGAGAGAGCGTGCACGTGGCGCTTGTCTGTCGGTGTGACAGCGGTGCGCATCCTGCGATGGGCGATGCGGATGACGTTGGTCTGGTAGTCGAGGATGGATGATGCCAGCTCGTCGCCCCGATGCGAGTCCATCAGCCACGCCACCGCCTTGGATGCGTTGAGCTTTTCGAGCTCCGAGGTGAAGCTCTCGAAGAGCTCGTCCGAAACGTTGCGCAGCAGACTGTTGATGAGGCTGAGGCTGTACAGCTTTAAGGTGGTGTCGGAGCTGCCGATGCGGTTGGCGAGCGTTTGCAGGAAGAGGGGTTCGCGCTGGAACTCGGCGTATACAAAGTCGAAGCCGTAGCGGTAGACGGGGGGCGGTGCGGCGGTCGCTGCGCCCGATCCGTCGGTAAGCACGCGGCCCATCTTGGGCGAGTCTTGTGGACCCGAGACGACGAGCCTCTTAAGGATGGCAGTGGCGGGCCGGCAGACGTTGATGCGTTCCTGCGATACGAGCAGGTTGACGACCTTTGCGACCAGGTCGGCGTCGATGATGTCCCAGCCGTATTCGAAGCCGTCCATGAGGTTCTGACAGCTGGTGAGGGCGTAGGCGAGGGTGTTGCCGGACGAATGATTGCGGATAACATTGAGCAACTCCCTCACGCCACCTCTCGCGACAAACTCGTTGGTGAAGGGTGCTTCGCGGATGAGGCGCTGGAGGGTGTAGGTGGCCATTTTGAGCACGCGCTCGTCGCGGGAGCCGAGCTTGTCGACCATGTCTGCGGCTTCGATGGTCGGAGATGAGCACAGCTTGAAGTTGGCGCCGGCCTCGATCTTCTTTGCCATGTTGGCATCGTCGATGAGCTCGTCGTTGTCGTCATCGCGAAGCGCAAAGAGCGCCGGAGGCTCCTGCACGCCGAGGTGGGCATTGGCGCAGAGTTGGCGGATAACATCCTGTACCGGCAGGCTGGGGTCGATGAGCGCCTTGATGGTGGACTGCTTGTAGGTGACGAGGTTGATGCGATTGACGAGCTGCGGAGACGCCAGCGGCGGGGCGGCCGGATCGATGTAGCTGCTCTGCTGTGTAGTTGGCGAGGCGGGAGTGTGGAGCATGGTCCTGCTGGGTCCTGCCTGGCTGGCGGACATGATGCGGGAGGTGAGCGGGACTCGATGATGGCCCTCTTCCGAACGAGCAGAGTCGAGGCGAGGATGAGGATGGTTTGATGGTGGTTGGCGACCGAGAAAGCGAGTTGGGTTGGATGCAAAGCGAAGCGAGGCGAGGCAAATGCAACCCGGCGCGCACGGTGCGGAGAGCAACGCGGCTGGAAGACGAGCAAAGTGCGGGATCGGCAAGCTGCGTTTGGGCGCAAGAAGCGGCCGCGGCGCGTGATTCAGAATCCAAGAAAAGGCCGACTGCATGCATGCTGGACCCGCTTTTTCGGCAACAGACCTGGCCTCTAGGCCTCTGTCTCACTTCACAAGGCCGCGACCACAAGGCTCGAGCCAACAACGCATACGATTAAGAGGCTTAAGTGGGTCAGAAGCAAATACTCGAGGGTCTTTTGATTTCTAAGCATAGAAGGTTCATCTTGACTCGGAGTGAGCAGCCGGAATGGGACTCGGTGATTGGCTCGAGCTCTGCTTTTGCTGCTGTTGTGCTTGTTCCTTTCGCTTCTGGTGCTCGACGATCTTGGATGGCCAGCCGCGTCTCTTGCCGGCTCGAGCGGTGCGGCCTGCAAAGCGCGCCACGGCGATGGGAGGCCGTGTGATGCCAAACTCGCGTCGCATGTCGTCGATGTCGCGCTCCCAGCACTTTTCCCACTCGACCGAGATGAGCGGCACCGACGTCTTGCCTACTTCAATTGCCCATGGGATCAAGCTCTGCAGAGCCGCAAGATCACCAGATGTTGGATTCGCTGCTGATACCGTCGCGTTTGACACCGAAGATGGCGAGATGGCCGCTGTCAGAAGCTGCGACGGCTTGGGCAGCGACGACAGATTCGATGCGAGGATGCGCAGCGTGCCTCCCGCCGCAGCAAAGCCAGCGACGGGCATGTTCATCTGCGCCATCTCGAAATACTTGACCACCGTCTCGCCGAGCTGCGTGACGGGCATCCGCAGCAGAAGGTGGTAGAAGTCGTGCGACTCGCGATAGCGCTGGATCAGATACTTGTGCTCGGGCGTCGGCATGTAGTCGGCCTCGGCACGCCCATCCGGTCCCACGCCATTCTCCTTGAGCCACTCCATCCACTCGCGTCCAAACTTGCCGCGCTCGAGGCTGCAGAGATACTCGACGTCGACCGTTTCCGAGTTGACCGAAGGACGCTCGATCAACAATCGGCGGCCCGATTCCGTAGAGCGCATCAAGCCAAGCAGATGCGACAAAGATGGCCCAGAAGACACCTGTGTGAGCATAGAGAGCAGATCTAAGGTGTGATTCACCACGTAGAGAGTGCCGAGCGGCGGGGGTTGTCAGCTTTGCACGCTTTCGACTGAGCACCAAGGGTGAGCATGCTTACCTCCTCGAGCTGGATTGTTGAGCAGCCCTAACGCGCTTCCCGCAGTCAAGAGCGCTCGACCGAGCGGAGTTGTGCGCACATGGTCTACTTCGTCGATCCTTGTGTCGTGTGCCTGCTCAGCTGGAGTGCTCGCCTCGTCCTTGGACCGACCCGCGCTGCTCGTGCTGGCCGACCGCCATGTGGTACTTGCAGCCGATGCGATGGGTGCGAGCCCGCGGTGGATCTTACTGCTTGCAGCGCTTTGCCTCGTTGCAGCAGACAGCGCCGCCAACTTGCGCGACATCATTGTGATAGTTCCAGTCCTGATGACCGACGATGGGTGTCCATAGATTGTCGGTGAGAACGAAGGTCGTGGGTTGCATCTGCACCTTGTGGAGGTTAAGTTAAGCCTTTTTCAGCCTGGATTTTCGAGGATTAATTCAGCCTTTCTATGGATTTATTTCACGATTAAAATAATTCTGGATCTCGGTGGATAAGCCGGGCTCGAGTCGGCACGCCAGCCTTATGAGTCTAATCTGGAGACCCTCGGGTGCCCCGGAGACATGGGCACCCTCTTCGCATCTCGCATCTCGCCTCGAACCACCACCTCGATCTACCTTGAACCACGATGACGACCGACGAGCTTCAGATGCATCAAGATGGAAATGCAGGCGTATGGGGGGAGCTCCTCTTCACCTATGCCGACGAAGAGCTCGACCACGATCCCGACTCTTATCTCAAGCTGCAGAAGCCGCATCGCGAGCGCCCCAAACGCGGCGTGTGGAAGCAGCTCCATTCGCTACGTCCCGAGCTGGACCGACTCAGCACCTACTCCGAGGCACAACGGATACAGACAGCTCGTGTCGACCTGGCCAAGCGTGGATTTGCTGTGCTCCCTCACTTCAGCCACACATTGGAAGAGAATGGTATCGACACGCAGGAGGGCTACTCGCAGTTTGTGCGCGAAAACCAGCAACTCATCAAGACGGTTACGGGCGCAGACGAAGTCATCGTGTGGAACACGGTCAAGCGCGACTCGACCGTCTCAGCTTCCGCTAGTCTCGACGATGACTATGAGCAGCAGCAACGCCCTCAGGGTATCGAGTCCAGATTCGACAAGCCCATCGAGCCGCCCGCTTTGTTCGCCCATATTGACCAGGATCCTTCGCATGGCGCTAAGGTCTGTTCCATGGCCATCGCTGGTACGCCGTCTCTTCTCGCTCCGACATACATCACCACTGGAATGGACCCAAACGAGGCAATCAGCTCGAATCTATCCGCAACATTTGCAAGAACGATGATCATCAATCTGTGGAGACCCGTGGGAGGCACAGTGTACGATAAGCCGCTCGCACTGGCGGACTACAGGTCGCTAGACGAGCGGTTTATCTCGAGACACGCCAATCCGTTCGGATGCGGATACGACCTCCACGCGCATGACAAGCAGCGATGGCACTTTGTGCCGCACCAGACCAATCACGAGGTGCTCGTATTCAAGTGCTACGACTCGTTGACACTGCAACACCACCAGCGCGAATCGGACGAACCTCACGAGGCTCTGTACGGCGCACATTGTGCCGTCACTCGGATTAAAGGCGATTATCCTGCGCCACCGCCCAACGCACCGCCAAGAAAGAGCGTCGAGGTGCGCTTCGTTGCTGTCTGGCGCTAGATTTTCAGCTCGTTTCAGGTCAGCATAACTCCAGCAAGATTGATTGTAATGGTCTGTGCAATTTGTGCGCTCGGCACAAGTCTCGGAGCCGTAGCTGGGAGGTTCAGGGGATAGCACGAGGAGTGTGATGCTCGGAGCGCGTGGTAAAGTAGGTGAGAGCAATCAGAGTGGCGCTGATAAACTCCATCATGGTGACCATGCACGTCTCTTCTGTGACAAACTGTTGGGTGAGGTTGTTGGCGTCGTAAACTTCCGAGTTGAAGTACTGTAAGGTCGATGACATAAGTGAGGAGGTCAGCGATGTTTGAGCTCGGCGATCGGCTCGAGTTTGAACTCACATTGAGGTCCGGTACCACTGCTTGGGCCACACCAAAGATACCGCGTACCGCGAGGAAGGGCCACGTGAGGTAGATGAGGGCCAGCGTCTTGTGACCGTACCACGGCCTGCGCTCGGTTCGATCCACGGCCTGATCGGGGTAGCGTTTTTGGTCTTGGACCAACTCGTTCTCCTGACGGTTTGGTGCACCATCATCGAAACGATGCTGTCGGTGCTGGTGCATGCTGACGATGATGCAGACCAGCAAGAGGATGTTGATGGCAAGGAAGACGGCCTGTCCCGCGCATCGCATGCCTCTGGACGTCTTCAGCTTGTCTTCCCTCTGCGTGTAGGTGAGGTCGCTGTTTGTGTATGCGGCTGCGCTAAGCGAGCCGCCGACGATGATGATTACGTTGGCAGCAATGAGCAGCCAGTCGACGACGAGCAGAGCATGGGCTGACTTGGGCTCGTCTTTGCTCTTCTTCCACTCGAAAAGCTGCTTGAACCTCAGCTTGGCCTTGCCGTGCTTCGGGGCGTATGGATCGACGGGCTCGATCCACGAGTAGCCTCTCCAATGCTGCCTTTGCCATGCAATAAGGTAGCGGCTCAAACACACTACGAGCGTGAAATATCCTTCCGCCCCCAGTACGTAGTAAGCGACGAGCACGTTGATGTTGCTGTAGCCGACGATGCCGAACGCCAGACCGCACGCCTGAGATGCCAAGCGGCAAAGTACGTGGAGAAGCAGCACGAGCCATCTCGACTTCCACGGCACCTTGCGCAGCGCAAAGAGCGCCGCGAGGAAGACGAAGAGGAAGAGATAGAGGATCAGAAAGACAATCGAGGCGGAAGCTAGTGGAGACCACATCGTGACGGCAAGGTAGAGGTGGTCGAAACAATGGGAGCCAGAAATAAGGTGATCCGCGTTGCTCGTATTTAGGGCTCCTTTCATCAATCCTTAGGCGACGACTCTCGGGGCTGGATGACTGTGTGCACGTTCTCCCAGTGGTTCGGCTCTGAGCCAGCCGAACGGCATCAACGTTGTAACGCACCGGGTCGCTTCGCATCGCAAAGGCAGTACCAGTCAGACAGCGCTGATCCGTGGATCTCGACGGCGGTGCTGAGCGAAATGCAGTGCTGATTTCGCTGCAGGGAAGGCATCCGAACTCGCATATGCAGTCTCATGACGACAGAAGCCAGCTTCCCGTTGGAAGCAGAGAGGGCTATAAGCGCCAAGGCAAAATGTGTCCAAATTAGGAAGCGCCTCCTGTCACGGCTTTCGAAAGCTCCCGAACGGGTCGGCACGGTCCAGGCACCAGAGCTGTGATATCGGAGAAATCGGGATCGGAGACGTCGTCAACCTTTTCCGCTGGAACTGCACCCTCCCGCCAAGATCCAAACAGAGAGAAGCGAGGAAACAGATTCACGGAAACCGAAAGAAGAGCTGCCGTGCGGGATCGTGCGGTGGATCATCGGGTCCTCGAAAGAGGATCTTGCCCGATGCTGCTCATTAGCGTCACTGGATCTAACAACAGTACTTCTCCGGCTCACAGCCAGTCTCTTCTTCATTTCGGCTACACAGCGCACCAAAACACGCATTGATTGTTGAGCAACCCTCGGTAAATGAATTTCCATGTACTGGTCTCCGTGATTGAATGCTGGAACGAGGTGCGGGGGCGCATGCGGATGAATGCGGGAGTGGGTGCGGGAGGTTCGAGGCGGGCAATCTCGCACTCATGGACAGTGAGTTCTCCTGACCGCGCATGCCATGACCTGGTCTACGCTCACCCGGTCCGTTTGACCATCGCTGCACAATCTTCTCTTCGGTATCAGCCGGGACTACGAGCATCCGAAGCCCGTCACCGGCACTCTCAGAACGCTTCTCGTCGCGATGTGCGCGGATGCCCGAGATTGCCGAAAATCATGGATACCCGACATTAGCGCCGGCGATCTCGTCCACCCGCAGGATCACCACCACGTCCGCCGGCAAACTACTCGTAGTGCACGTATGCTGTGGCTATCCACATACGAAGTACAGTATCAGACTGACTTTTCGGCCAGAACGGCCACTCGCCAACCCCGAGCAACCCCGGCTCGCTTACACGTCCACGGTAACCGACTCTCTTCCGGTGCTGGATGCGAGGTTGTTGCACAACCGAGAGCTTCTGCATGGACGGATTGCAGATGAAGCGGCGCTCATGCACGTCCCGTGAGCTCTTGTGCGGGTTTCCTTCCAGTGTCCGCCAAGCGGGCATCTCAAATTCCCTCTACGAGTCGACGGCTTTGCCGAAGCTCGTTGTGTGGGGTAAACCCCGCAGAGAGTGGCGTGCATGACCAGCCTCTTGCAACCTCTCAGAGAAGCCATTGTGTGGGATGCCTACAAGAATTGTGCAGCACTGGCAGCCATCTTTTGCCGCTCCGTCGGTCTTCATCGGTGCCGTGAGCCCACTTCGGACGCCGTGATCTTCGTTCATAGCCACGCGCACGCATCCCCGACGCGCCGGTACAGAGTTGTGCGGCGTGCTCTGCTTGCAGACACGGCTATATATACACACCCTCCGGAGTGCTTGTTTCGCCTTCTGAAAGCAACAGGATCCCTTTCATCCTCCCTTCATCCTCCCCCCTCTCAACATCGAACTTCCATCTCTCGCCTGAACCCGAGTCTTCCACCATGATGCTGCTTTCCGCCCGTGGCATGGGCATTGTCGCTGCTGCGATCATACTTGCATCTACCCCATCCAGCTCCGACGCCATGTCACTGCGCTCCAACGTCCGTACTCGTCAGTCGTCGGGAGCCAGCGTGCAGCCGACGCCGGGAATGGGCTTCAATACGTATAACCAGGTCTCGTGCAATCCGACCGAGGCCTCGTCGCACAAAACCATGGACATCATGGCCTCGCAAGGCTACATCGCCGCCGGCTATGGAGTGTTCGGGATCGATTGCGGATGGGTAGCCAAGTCTTCGAGCCGTGACTCGGCTGGCAATCTGATGGTCGACACCAACAATTTCCCGTCAGGCATGAAGAGCCTCGGCGCTTACGCCACCTCCAAGGGTCTCGAATTTGGCCTTTACTCGGACGGGGGCTTCCTGGCTTGCGACCCCGACGTGCCGAGCAAGCGACTCGGAAGTTTGGACCACGAAGACCAGGATGCGGCTCTGCTGAAGAGCTTCAATGTGACCTACCTCAAGTACGACAACTGCTACGCTGGCGGTTCCGCCGCTGGTGACAACGCTCCCAAGACGGCTCGCACCGACTTCCCCACTCGCTTCAGCACCATGAGCAACGCTCTTGCGAAGGTGGGCATCCACAAGATGCTTGTCTGCCAGTGGGGCGTGCCGCAGCGCCAGTCTGACGGCTCTCTGATCGGCCCTGATAAGTGGACCAATGGACTGAGCACGTCGTATCGTCTCTCGGACGACATTGCGGAAGGCTGGGTGAACGTGGTGCGCATCCTCAATCAGGCTATCCCGATCTCGCTCAACGACCGCAGCGGGCCTGGCCACTTTGCCGATGGCGACCTGCTCGAGGTGGGTAACGCAGGCATGAGCATCGACGAGCAGGCGACGCACTTTGCCTTCTGGGCCATGATCAAGTCGCCTCTGATGATATCGACCGATCTGTCGACCATCTCGCCCGAGGCCAAAGCGATTCTGCTCAACAAGGGCCTCATTGCCGTCAACCAGGACAAACTTGGCCAGCCGGTCAAGCTGGTGGAGAGGAGGACCAACGACTTTGACCTGCACGCGGGCAACCTGAGCAATGGAGACCTGGCGGTGCTCGCCATCGATTGGACCAATAACAAGAGGACGATCAAGATCGACTTTGCGCAGCTCGGCGTGCAGTCGGCCGACGTGATGGATCTGTGGACTGGCACGACGCAGACGAATGTTCAGGGCTCATTCAGCAATAATGTGAACGGCCACGGCTCTGTGGCACTACGTCTGACTAACGTCAAGGCAGCCAGCTCCACCGCACCTCAGCTGACTTACATCGAGGCCGAATCTGGTACGCTAGCTGGCAATGCTGCCAAGGCTTCGTGCACCGGATGCTCCAATGGTAGTAAAGTGTCCTTCGTTGGAGGAGGCTCCGGCAACACGCTGACACTCACCAACATCAAGCCAAGCTCTTCGGAGGTGGTGCTCTTCTTTGACTACATCAACGCCGATGTGAGCTTCTCGTTCGCCGGGTTGACTAACGAGCGCTTCGCCCAGATCAGTGTCAATGGCGGCACAGCCCAGAACGTCAGCTTCCCGCTGTCGGGCTACGACTGGAACAAGGACGTGACTAAGGCATACAAGGTTCGCCTCAACGGCTTCAAGCCAGCTTCAGTCAACACAATTACCATTTCGAACCCGAACGGCTACACGCCCGACTTTGACCGTGTGGGTTACTAAAAGCGAAGCTCCTCGCCCAGGCCTCGTCTGGCTGTGCCCTACAGAGCTGCAAAGTCTGCACGCCAATCCATTGTGATGTCTCGAATTATAACATGTCGATCTGCGCCGTGTGAGTTTGAAGCGCGCGTCGTTCCAAGAGAGTGTGAGGCTTGGTCGCAGCGAAGCGATTGTATGTGGTCTAAGCGTTGGTGGGCTGGTTAAGTTGCTGTTCGGTGCGTTGCTCGGTCCCGATTTCGGCGCCGAATTTGACAGGCGGAGGTGCAGAATTTGCTGCTCCGACTGCGAAAAGAAAGCTGGTGCTGCAGGGTCCGCTCAGATGCACAGCCGCAGGTTCGGTCGGCTGTCAATTCGGTACCTGCCCGCCCTTGCACTTTGCCTGACCTGTGTCTGAGCAGCATGCGCCGTCGTGGAATCGTCATGAGAGGCATCAAACACATTTCCTGTAGTCGCACGCTTTGTCGACAAGGATGTACGGGTCGTATATAGTCCCACGGCCAAGAGCTATGGCAGCCTGCTATCATCCCTCATCCTAAATTTCCTGACCAAGGCTTTCCTCCGACGATGTCTGCTGCCGACACAACTCCACCGCTCTGGGCCGAGGCCAGCCGGCCTGCCCCTCCCCCGAGCTATAATTCGACCATGGGTGGACTCTCTTCGTCGCGCTCCTCTGTCTTGCATGACGCCTCAGGCGAGCATCAATATGACGGCTTCTCCGAAAAGAGACAGCGAGAGCGCGAATCTGAGCTCGACCCTCGTCGTACCTGTCCGATTACTATGAACGCTGTCAGTCCCCAGTACCGCTCCTACGCCCCGTCCGCAAACATGTCTGTCGACCCGAAGACATCGCTCGCGAGATTCGGAAGCCCGTTTGCCACGTCTCCAGACTGGTCGCCCCTCCCCCAGGATGCAAGCCTCACTCGTCTGCCTTCTTTGGACATGGAGCTGCGAATCAAGATGCGCTTTTCCAGTCCGTCCAACGAGCAGCGTCTCTCGATCACACCTCCGAGCTTCCATCGACGCGCCGTCTCTTCCATCTCATCCGCGGCGATGCAGTTCGAGCCCGAGTACATCAGGAGCGCCAGCAACAAAGGGACCAGGAAGCAGATCCTCGCGGATGGCTTCCAGCCGGAATACCCTGGTCGCCTCTTGGTGCCGCGCGATGTCTCCCCAGCAGACTGGGCACGCTTCTTGGACGATATTGTTGCAGCAGGAGCACTTACAGGCAAGCAGAAGATTGTCTCCAACGTCGCTCCCATCACTATGCACATTGGTCTCGCCGGCTTCCTCGTCACCCGCGCCATCGAGAAGGGCATGAAGAAGCGCAACTCGCCCCTGATATGCGAGACCATCGAGCGCTGGCAGCACCAATTCTTTGGCTCTCGCAATCTCGACGTCTATGTGCTCTACAACGGTGAGCGTCTCACCGCACGCTCGCCGAACGCTCCCATCCCCGCATCTACGTATCCGACGCATCAACAGCTCCAGCGCAAGGAGACTCACGCGTCATTGGCCAGCTCGAACTCAAGCAGCAGCAGCTCCAGCAGCGACTCATCCGATGACGAGGACAGTGCTACGCCCCACACACTCGACGGCCAGCGCCTCAGCAGGAAGGAGAGGAAGCTGCTGAGGAAGCAAAGGAAGGCCGAGCGCAAACATGAGCGCAGACTCGCCAAGATCGAGCGCAAGTGCAGGCGCAATGAGAAGAGGCATGGATACTCGCCGTGCTCGCCGTGCTCGCCGTGCTCGCCGTGCTCTCCAAACGCCAACCAGTCGAAATGCAGTCTCGGGCCAAGGCAGGGCGGCGGTAGGGGAGGATACCAACTCGTCATTGCTCCGCTTCCACCTTCAACAGCCACTGTCGCTGGCGATGCCGCTTCATTTATGTGGTGACTCCCTGTGTCGACCTTGCCCCTTGTATATAGAGCGCCTTCGTCTGCCAGATAGGAACCTCGATACCAGTGCTTCTTGTCTTCATTATGCATGCATGATGGTGGTGCGGAAAAAGCGAAACGTTGTAATTTTGAAGAGGTCTGACAACCCCGAATTTCGTTTTGGTAGCCGCCGTCGGCTATGGAGAAGCGCGGCAATTGCCGGTGAGTGGCGCACAGTGCGGGGAAGAGCAGCTGCAGCTCAGCTGGTGACCACCATCAACAGGTCCGTGCTTCTGCCAACCAGCCTTGTCCTGCCTCTGTCCTCCGTCCTCCCTTCCGAGACATCAAACACAGCCATGTCTGATCCCAAGGTAAGTGGAGTACGCTCAGAGCCAACTAGAGATGCGAATGCGTGGCAAGCTTACCCAAACTCCTCCGTTGTTGCGTCACTCCAGTCCGGCTATCTACGTGAGATCTACGTCGGCGGTCTCAGCGGCGTCAAGCCCCAGACCACCGACCTGAAGCAGCTCGAGCAGCACGCCAAGGCCAAGATCAAGTCCGAAGCGTACGCCTACGTTGCTGGTAGCGCCTCGACTGAAGCGACTGCCCAGAACAACCTCGATGCCTTTAAAAAGTGGCACATCGGTAAGCACCTTCTCTTCCAAGCACGTCTGCACTTGCTCTTTGCTGACACTTTCGAGCATTGGTTGCATCTGTGTCTCGATTGGTGAACAGTGCCGTCCATGCTGCGCGGCGTGTCGCTGGCAGAGTTCGACGCCTCCACGCGACTGTTCGGCCGCAAGTATGCAACGCCGCTGGTGATCGCTCCCATCGGCGTGCAGGCGCAGCTTCATCCTGAAGAGGCCGATTGCGCTACCGCATGTGCAGCAGCCGAGCTCGAGATCCCCTTCACTTTGTCTTCGGCTACCAGCCGCCCGCTCGAGCAGGTTTACGAGCAGGCCGGCTTCCGTACCGACCCCGAGGAGGAGGACGACGGCGGCGTCGATGCGTGGTTCCAGCTCTACTGGCCACAGGACGACGAGCTTACAGAGAGCCTCCTCGCCAGAGCCAAGAAGGCTGGATACCGCGTGCTCGTCGTCACCCTCGACACGTGGAGTCTTGGTTGGAGACCTCGCGACCTCGATACCAGTGAGTACCTCCGCGCCTTGCACACATTGGGACTACGGACTTTGCTGACGTTTTTCCTCTTCGTCCATGCTTGCCGCAGCGTACAACCCCTTTTTGACGGGTGAAGGAGTGGCCAACGTATTCTCGGATCCGGTCTTCGTCCGCAAGTATTGCGATGGCAAGGTGAGTCTCATAACTACTGCTGCACTGCTTTTTCTCGGGTTCACTTGTGCTGATCGAACCCACGTCTCGTTTTGGACGTTTCAGGATCCGCGCCGGGCAGACGTGACGCCGGACGAGATCACCTCTGCATCGGTTGCAGCCATCTCGCAGCTTTCGCCGGGCATTTCGCGATCCTGGGCGGACCTGGCGCAGCTGCGCCGTCTGTGGGGTTCGGCTCCCATCGTGCTCAAGGGCATCCAGACGCTTGCAGATGCTGCTCGAGCGGTCGAAGCGGGCATGGATGGTGTGTGGGTCTCGAACCACGGTGGTCGTCAGGTCGACGGCGCCGTTGGCTCGCTTACGCAGCTGCCCGCGATTGCCGACTACATCCGCTCCCTCCCGCTGAAGGAGGGCGAGGAGAAGAAGACGGTCATCTTCGACTCGGGCATCCGCTCAGGCGCTGACATCATGAAAGCCCTCTCTCTCGGCGCTGACGGCGTCGCCATCGGTAGGCCTTGGTGCTGGGGCCTCGCAGCAAACGGCCAGGACGGCGTGCGCGATGTGCTCAAGACGCTGCTCGCCGATTTGGAACTCAATGCCGGTCTCGCCGGGTTCCAGTCCACAGCCCAGCTCTCCAGACACAATCTCGTTCGTGCCGACAGTCGCATGTAAACCGGCCATTATGTAGGTTTGCAGAATTGCATCTGTGCGATATTTGTTTGCGGGGTGAATGAGTACATCACTGAGGTTGCTGAGCAAGTTGGCGTTGGAGCTGCTTGGCGACGTGCAGGATGAGCCTGTCGCAACCCCACTGCGAGACGAGCGTGGCACCGACGGGCCAGCCGTCGTCGGCGACACCAGCGGGCAGCGCGAGCGCCGGAAGCCCCGCCAGACTCGCAGGAACCGTCAAGATGTCCTGAACATACTCGTCGACGCCCGCATCGCGCTCCTTGTTGAGCGCCGATTCGAGCGTGGGAGCCGTATCCACCGCGGACGGGTGCAAGATTACATCGACGCCCGCGGCATTTGTCTGCGCCTCACTCAGCGAGGAGCCAACCACGCTCAAGGGGCTCGGGATACGCAGGGCGGAGGCAAAGTCGCGCTGGATGTCGGCGCGCACGCGCGAGGCCTGAAGGAAGAAGTTGTCAAACGCATCGGCGGTGAGCGCAAACGTCCCGAGTAGGATACGCTTGCGCACTTCGTCGCCAAATCCAGCCGTGCGCGTAGCCGCATACGCATGGTGCCCCGGCACGGGAGGAACATGCAGACCGTACTCGACGCCGTCATAGCGCGCTAGATTGCTGCTCGCCTCGGCAGACGAAATGATGTAGTACGCACTGAGCGCAGACGGCGTACTAGGCAGCTGGATCGAGACCACCTCGGCGCCGAGCTCGGTGAGCGCATCCACTGTGCGTCGAAATGCCGGCAGAACACGCGGATGCAACTCCACTGGGAAGTACTCCTTCGGCACACCGACACGGACACCCTCCAAGGGACGCTGCGAGTCGGCAGTCGGCAGAGCAACGATCACATCGCTGACAAGCTGCTCTGCGGCGTTGCGCGATTCTTCGCTTGCACTGGTAGGATCGCGTGCGTCGTGCTTAGCAAGGACACTGTGGACCTGCTCTGCGTCCTCGACTGTGCGCGTGAGCACGCCGACCGTGTCTAGACTATCGGCATACGAGACGAGTCCCCACCGGCTCACCAGGCCGTATGACGGTTTGAGCCCCACGACACCGCAGTAGGCGGCGGGGAGTCGGATCGATCCGCCCGTATCCGAGCCCAGCGCAAAGCGCACCAGGCCCGCACGTACCGCCGCGGCTGATCCGCCTGAGCTACCTCCCGCTGACCGCTCCCTCTCGGCATTCCAGTCGCCGCCGGTGATCTCGGTGATCTCGGAGCTTGGTGCTGAAGAAGCTGGAGAAGCTGGATTGCGAACTGCTCCATGCACGGAATGCACGTTGTTGGAGCCCATGCCGAATTCGTCGCAGTTGGTCACGTAGCGCAGATCCGCTCCTGCCTGACGCAGGCCTGTGACCGCAGCAGCATCAAAAGTAGATCCGTAGCTCTGCAGCATGGCGCTCGAGCACGACGTTGGTGCCCCCTTGACGCAAAAGTTAGCTTTGACCGCCGCGGTCCACCCGGCGAGAGGCGACGAGGGGTCCACATCCACGATCGCTTGCGATTGGGGAAGCGTGGCAACAATGGCGTTGAATGGATCGTATGGACCGTCTCGCAGCTGTGCAATCTTGTTTGTTGTTGCTGTCGGTGATGAAGAGGTGAAGCTATGCCGTTGTTGACGAAGAATGCCCGGTAGGCTCGAAGATATCTTGTGGACAGCGTGGCAGCAGGTTCCCGCACAAGCGCGACTTGGTATGGTGCTGCTAGTGCCTACACTGAGGCACCGTCGGGCCGCCTTTGCTCCCGAGCGCGCTAATGTCGAAGCCATCTTGCTCTTTTGCCAGTGTGATTGGTGGTGATGGTCAAAGTGATGTGAAGAAGCCGTTCCGCTTGCGAGCTTTCTTCCGGTCGCCTTGGACCCTTAAAAACGCGGTGGAGGTCGGGGTCTTTTCTCGTACGGTAGTTTGCAGCAGAGCTACTCGACTCCCTTTCGCTGATGACATCCTCCTTATCTCACTTCACAGCCTCACTTGGGCACTGTGTTTGTCTTGACTACACATAGCTCAGGGTCCCGTCATCCCTTGTCGTGTTGTTGAATGAGCCCAGAAGGTGACCAATGTAAAATGTGGTTCGTTGGAGCAGCCGAATCTCCACCGAAACAGAGCAAAGGGAAAGAAAAAGGAGCAGGGAAAGAGAGGCCTCGAAAATCGACGATGAAAAAGAGTCGTCCAAAGGCCGCAAAGGAAGGCATGCGCATGCTCAACTGGTGATCGGGTCGTGTGAATCGAGCACCACCAGTTCACTGCCGAGAGAAGAGCGCGCTCGACGTTGCGGATGTCGACGGGACTGAAAGCGGCGTTGGCGAGGGTATGGCGGCTGAGCAGCTCGCTTGCGGCGCCCGGGCCTCGCCTAGACCAAAGGGGGCAGCTCGGGTGGAATGCTGCACCACGGTACCGCCTAATTTGAATCCAGTTACACCGGCTTAGATGTTGGTCGAGGGTGCGTGGGTCACAACGACGACCATGGCGATCGCATTGGAGAGACACGAGCGAGAAAGCATCAACACATTCACGGCTCGCAGTTGCCAGGTGGTTGTCTTGCGGCGAACCAACCTCTCCACGCCGATCGGAAGCTCAACTTTTTGAGACTGCCGAACAAAAGAAAAAGAAAAATGCCACTCTCGCCCATCGGTGCCATACAGCCGAGTTCGCGTGGGCGACCATTTGGGGCTTTGACAGCTGACCCCTGCGCGGCGAGCTGGTGTCGACGATGATGGTGGAAGGGCGCTGGCTACGGTATCGATGCGAGCCCACTCGGCGTCGTGACCACCGTGGAAACACTCCGCTCGAGTCAGACAAATTGAAGACCCTGGGCTTGAGCTGAGATAGCACTCGAGTGAAAGCCTGAAGGCCAGTAGCAGGCTGAGTGCATACACAAATCGGAAGTGTACCTCAAAACACAAGGTCTGGAGCCAAGGCACGGCTTCAAGCTCCGCCGTGCCGCTCGTAAGGGCGAATCTGGACCGCCGCCATCGAGCGTCTCACGGAAAGAGGGAAAGACCCCAGGGAGCAGTCCAGAAGGAGGGCGCCATCAAGCCGAGAGGATGCACGAGAAAAAGACAAAAAAAAAGTGAGACAGACCCGTCCGATCGGAGCAGCAAACAAGGGCGGCCTCCGTGCCATTTTCCCACTTGACGATGGCTACGGAAACATGCCGAGCAGTGATCAACCTTGCAGCCGGCTAACTCGAACTCCCAAGATTGAGATCCAGCATTCCGGACGGATCGTAGCAACACTAGCTTCGCTTCGTGACCGTCCGTCTCGACGGTGCGATCTGAAGGGTCTTGCTTGCTTGTGAGAAACGACATTCACCCGGCAGAACGAAAGGCGGCCAGAAGATCAGCCTGCAGCCGTGCGGGGTTGGCAACGAGATCGCGTCGACAGGACGGCAAAAGGCTTGGGCCTGCTTGGCAGATTCACGTCCGTACGTACGGAAGGCCTCGCATGTAGGGATCGATGGGCATGGCCAAGCTTGTGGTGCGTCCAAGCTTTCTTTTTGCTCACGGTCGGCCGAGATGCAACGGAGCCAGCGGACTGCGCGATGGGTGTGGCGGGCGGAGCCTCTAGCTCGGCTCCACCTCGACGGCTGAACATGTGAGCATGCCAATGCCGCTTTTTTTCTGGTAAGCTCGAGGGCAGATGCGCATGCCACCAGCATCGGCGTGCGGTGGAGGCGACGCAAGACAATGCGATTGTCAAGGGCCGCATTCGAGCTCGCATGGCAGCGCAGTGCAATCGTTGGCGGCGTGGCAGCATGCGGCAATAGAAAAGCGAATGGTTTCCTACGATGGCCGGCATTTGCTCGCTTGGACGCTCACTGCAGGCTATGCGTAGGGACGCCATCCTGGCGAGCGCCGCCAGAGCCAAGAGAAGAGGGTGGTCAAGGGCTCAAGCGAGGCAGGAGGCGTCAGGACGTCCAAAAGCCGCGCGCATGAGACAACCATCTGCGGTTCTTGAGCCATTTCGATCGACGCAGCCAGCCGGTACGGCATACTGCGCGTGCGGTGGGCGATGGCGTGAGCCATTAGGGAGGGCCGCACGGATCTAACACCGTGACAGTGTCGCGCTAGTGTGCGCCAGTGGGGCCGGCTCAGGCTCCGCTGCTGCAAATTTGCCATCCCGGGCCGAATATTGGAAATGGCAACCAGGGCGTCCCATCAGTCAGCGCCTCAGGTGGGATACGGCAGCCAAGCCAAGCGACGGCGATGGTCGCGGTTGATTCATGGATTGGCGCGGCTGCCTCGATCCGCCCCAATTTGCCACCCCCTGCTCCCAGTGCCTTGGCAGTCACATTCATCCGTGTTGGCCTGACTTCGATGGCCGCGGAGGCCCTGGCAATCGGCAGAAGAGGAGCCAGCCGGACAACCAGCGCGTCCGTCCGCCTATCGCCACCCCTCTCTCGCGTTCCCGGGCGGTTTCCAGGGTCGCCCTGTCAAGTTGTGAAACCACTCGGAATCCGAACGGCTTTAGCCCTGGCGACCCGTCCGTCTTCATCCATCCGCAGCCGCAGCAGTTGCACACTGCGCGATCCGGCTGGATCGCCTGCCCGACCGCCTGCTGGCCCGCCTCCTCCACGCGCTCCCCTCTTCCTCGGCCATCGACCCCTGCCGCCTGCCCAGGCCACAACATTTTTGCACTCTTAGAATACCGCGTGAACACACACACACACACTCTCTAGACTGCAAGCCGTGCCCGCAGCCTCTAATCACCTCGCCATCCACAACGCCACCTTCCTTCCTTCACACCATCACCTCGACCTTGTACCTCCCGCACTCAGCCATTCTACATCTGCTCCGGTCTTGGTACTCCATTCATACGCATCGTAACAACATCACGAAGGACCATCAGCAATCCTGCTCCTTGCTTCACGCTCTTCGCCGTCGTCACAACACGGCAACACAACCGACGCCCATCTCGTCAACCATACACCGTCTTCTTGACATGAGCCGTTAGGCACATCTATCTCATCAACCACCACCTTCGTCTCTTGTCAAACAGCAGCTCATTCTGCTCGCCACCTACCACTGCCACACCTGTGACAGCACTCTGAAGGTTTGAGACTCTAGTCTCTTCATCTTCCGCCAACGACCCCATCTAAGCCTCTGTGCACCACGCACAGCGCTTGACTGCCAGCTTGGTAGTCTAACTCGATTCACGTCCCCAGTGTCGTCCCGTAGGCTACGATCATCGACGTCCCCCCGCTCTCGGATATTTGATTCGCACCACTCTGCGATTTCCGTGCTGCAACAACCCACTCCTTCCTCTCTCCTTCATTTTCCGTCAGGCGACCTCAAACATCAACTCGGTCTTGCTTTCCAACACCATCCGAACATCACACCTCGACTGCACCCACATATTCTTGCAGCCTCAGATCATCAGAGCATTTGCTTACCTCGAAGCAACCTCTGTCAACTCATCTGCCGGCACCACGCTCCTCAGCGTCCTGACATCCCCAGCTGATCGGGTTCTCCAACTTCGTCGGCTCCTTTTTCGACGTACGGCGTCTCTCCGCCTTCTGAAGGGTAAGCCGCTTTAGACATCCTACCGATTCATGTCATTGGCCGCTTCCGCATCTGCCAACGCCGCATCTCTCGCCGCCGTCGCCACCGCTACCCGTCCTTCTTCGCCTCTGCCGCCTACCAACTCGCTTCGCATCCTCCTCGTCGATGACAACCACATCAACCTTTCGGTGCTCTCGACGCTCCTCAAGCGACGATTCGGCCATGCTCTAGCCAAGCCGCCGGTCAGCCTTGACAGCGGCCTCAAGGCGCTCCAGATGCTCCGCACTCAGATCTTCGACCTCATCTTCATGGATATCGAGATGCCCTATCTCAACGGCGTCGAGTGCACTCGTCGCATCCGCGCCGGCGAGGACGGCATCCTTGCTGCCAACCGTGGTGCGCACATCGTCGCCGTCACCACCAACGTGGGCGCTGAGCCCGCCGCGCTCTACCGCCACACTGGCATGGACGGCATGATCAGCAAGCCAGTTCGCTTCCAGAACTTCCAACAGTATCTTTGCCCGCTCTCTATCGAGGCGTCCGAGGCCAGAGGCTCCGTCACGCCGGTTCTCGTTGGCTCCGAGGAGGTCATGCCGCCCTTGCCGCCTATCGATCTCGAGCAACGTCTTTTCTTTATTCCCACTGATAGTGGTGGCACGGTCACCACCTCCAGGCATGGCATCGACCGTGACGAGACCTCGGCAGAATATTCGGATGCCAACTCATTTGCAGCCATGCTCAAGGCGCAGACGTCCAAGTCGCTTCGTGACCGCAAGGCACTCTCGGTGTCTCGCTCATCCACGCTGTCCGAACCGCGCAGGTCGTCGTTCAATTCGCCCAGGTCCGAGCACATGCCTAACATCCGCCTTGTGCAGCAGTCCACCTCCGCCGACCTGGCGCGTTTGGTTGCGGATGAGGACAATGACGGCTTGTACCACGAGCCCGAGCCCGCCAAGTCCACGGACGCTGAGCAGGCGCCGCACCTTTCGTTCCAGTCCCTGATCGAGCGAGAGACTCGCGATCGCGAGCGCGACCACACGATCGAGAGGCGAGCACCCATGCCGATTCGGCCGACGCCCGTCCACCGGATCAGCTCGCCCGCCTATCTGCTCGACGCCTCGCCCATCGCTCGTGTGCGAGCCGACCCGGCAATGCGCTCCAACCCGGACCTGGTGCCTCATCTCGCGCGCCGTCCCGACATCCGGCCTCTGCCTCCTAAGCGGCTTAGGCGCGATGACCCGTCGGACGAGTCGTGGAGCGGCACTGCGGACAGTGCGCTTGAAAGCGTCAGCGCTGGCCACACCACGTCGTCTTCATCGGCCTGGTCCAGCACGCCCTTCCTCTCCCAGGATGGTGCCACGTCTCTGCAACTGGGTGCGTTTGACGCGTTCGGAAGTCTGAGCCATCGACGCGGCTCGAGCCCGTCGTCTGGGCTTACCACGCCGAGCTCGTCGCCTGCCGACATGGGCCTTCAGAACCGCGATTCGGGCAACGCCAAAGACGACGATCTCGCCGGTGCAATCTTCAGCCCGTGCGCCGACGATCTGCTCTCGCCTCGTAGTCGCGAGCTCGGATTTGTGCCGCCGCTGCTGCCGCTGAGCAAGAACATGGCCTCGATCCAGAACAGCCCACGCATCTTGGTGCGTGCGGGCGAGGACAAGGCGCAGCTCGGCCCCCGCATGGACGAGCTGCACCTCGGATCGGCCTGAGATGGCAGCGCCTGTTTTGTGCTTGAAGCATCGGATCTCCCTACACCAATGGAGACCTTTGGGGCAGCTGCTTGCTGGCGAGCGCTTGCTCTTCGTCCTTGGATCTGCTTCTCTTGTCGCCGACCATCCGCACTCATCATGTGCGGCTCGTCATCACGGATCTCTCTTTCTCGCCTTCTCGCCTCTCTGGGTAGTCTTTTTCAGCTATCACCATCTCTCGGACCTCGCCACATCGAGTTATACCCTTGTGCTCCCTCGCCTCTCGTCCGGGTCATCCTACGGTCACGCCTTCTCTCGCTCTCTGGCATCTCTTCCTTTTATTTTTATCACTTGGGTCTCTTCACTGTCTATCCGTCTTTTCTCGCTCTCTCTTCCCTGCTTTGTATTTGGTGTATTTCGGTCATCACTTGGGGTCTCTTTTCGTCATGCTATCTGTTTTTGCTCTCTTATATTTGGCCGTGTGATTCAATTGTCTGACCTGGGGTGCCGACGAGGTGGGTTTCTGAACGGGGAGTAGGGCGTGCATTGAAGGCTGAGAGAGGTATGAAACGGCGGAGCGGGCTACGAGCGGAGGAGAGGACGATTAGGTAATGCTTATTCGCTGAGTGACGAGTAAGGGGCCGCGACGACGAAGAGGGGCTTTGAATTCGAAGCCAGCGCACGCGCCAGCCTCGGTCGCCCAGGCGCGGTGCGCAAAGTGTTGGTCCTGGCCGAGACAAAAGGAAAACACACACTGCGCTGAGCGACTCAACACAACCCCTGACGCGCCGTGGGTGTGACCGAGAATTGGCGCACACGCTCCTGCTGGAAATTTCGCAAGCGTGGCCAGAATTCACACCGCCTCAGTCTGCCGCAAGAGAGAGAGAGAGTGCACGGGCGCAGGGCAGTGTGCGCGCTGGCCAGCCTCGCAGCCGGCTGTGCTCGAGCGCGCGTGTGTGTGTGTGTGTCGGGCCACTGCGTGGGTGTGCCGCCTGCTGGCGACGAGAGTGGACTGAGCGATTCCCAGCCCGAAGCTCAGAGAGAGCTCGGCGTCATCATTCGGCTGATTCGCGGCCCCTATCTACATCCACCACGATCATCCCCCCATCGACCGCTTTCACCAGCTCGACATTGCTCTTTACGAAACACCCACGGACTAGACGAACCTTGCCTCTCGACCACCACCACACACCACACTATCTTTCACCATGGTGAGTGTCGTCGCCGCAAAGCCGCAGCTCATCTTTGTAGCCCCTCGCCCGACCTTGCCGATAGCTTGGCAGGGCCGCAGACGCATCGCTGCAGGTGGTCACTCTCTGGCTCGCAGGTCGAGCAGAATCGCTGTGGTGGACCCACCAGCAGTGATGCCCTGCCCGTCTTGGGAGGCCAAGCGTTTGGAGACGCTGATCTTCACCATGCCACTCTGCGAAGATGTGGTTGCTGCTCATATTGGCAGGAGCGAGATTGGGATGCAGCTGGACTGGGCTTTCATTTGTCACCCAATGAAGCATTGCGCTGACCTCGTCTTTCGACTTTCTTCCGCTAAACCCTCTCAATCGATCGTTTTACCCTGTCAACGCATCAGGACCGCATCAAGGAGGTAAGTTTTGTCTCATCTGGCGGAGCTCATCATCCCATCGTCAGAGATCTGACCTGAAACTTGCGTATCGACATCTGCAACCGAACAGAAACTCAACTCGCTCCGTGTCGAGGCTGATGCCGCCGCTGAGCGCGCCGACGAGCTGGCGGCCAAGAACAAGCAGCTGGAGCAGGAGCTGCTGACCAAGGACCAGGAGATTGCGTCGTTGCAGCACAAGCTGAGCGTGGCCGAGGGCGACCTGGACAAGCTCGAGGGCAAGCTGCACGAGCACAAGGCGGTGCGCGAGGAGCACGAGTCCAACGCCACCAACTCGGAATCGCTGCAGCGCAAGGTGGACCTGCTCGAGAGCGAGCTCGACACTGCCGAGAAGAACCTGCGCGAGACCACGGAAAAGTACGTACTCTCTGCATCCCCGTTTCGGCTGCACTTTTGATGGAGTCGTCGACTGACACGTTTGCACCCCCGATCGACTCCTGTGACTATCTGCACACTACAGGCTGCGCCAGGTCGACGTCAAGGCGGAGCACTTTGAGCGCCAGGTGGCGACGCTGGAGCGCGAGGTGTCGCAGTGGGAGAAGAAGTACGAGGAGGCCGAGGAGCGCTACCGCACGTCGAAAGCAGAGCTGGACGAGGTGGTGGCGCAGATGGAGAGCCTCTAGGTCGTTGCCAGGGTCGGAGCCGGAGATCGCCAAGTCTATGCCGCCAGCACCCAGGGCAGCACGTCACGCAGCGTTGGCCAAGACGACAGCGTGGATGCAGCGGAGGCACAGTTGCTGGCGGCAGGCGAGGAGGAGGCGGTGGAGGACGAGCAAGAGACGGCGAACGTCGATCCAGTGGCGGAGGGCGACGGAGTGGTCAGCATGGTGCGGAGCTTGTCGCAGCGGTCGCTCAGTTTGATCAAGCCGGCAGTGCAGGAGCTGCTAGTGACTTTGCTGGGCGTCTGGGCGCAGATGCTGCTGATACTGCTCGCTTCTGGGCATGCTGCGGCATCGCTTGACGACGCAAGTCCTGACACAGATGGCGATGATACATCCAGCACAGAGTCGAAAGAGCCGCGAAGCGATTTGCAGCCGGCCTTGCAGGATGCGCTGTCACCCAGAACCATGCTTGCGGCGTTGCCAGTCCAGGTCTGTACCTGACAGGCTCGTTGCCGCCGTTCACTCATTCGCACTATCCCTTCATCTTCCCGACTCATCCGCGACCCTTTCGATCCGACTCTAGAGCAAAGAAAAATGTGCATCGATTTTCATTGACTGATTTGCGGTCCGGGCTTGAGAGACGGAGAAAGATCAATTAGAATGGAGAAGGTGTGGCTCCGCAGACCTGCTCATGGCTGCGGAGTGAGTGTCTCGGAGAGGCAACCTACAGCAGCCGCGTCTCGAGCGGACGAGAGCGTGATGCACGTGACTAAAAGAGACAGAGGCGCGAAGTGACGCCGCCGCCTCGAAATAGGATTTTGGCCGGGGTGGGCGCGAGTGTTTTGGATGTCGAATTTCGGCACTTTGGCAGTCGCCGCGATGATGCACGGATTGTGTTACTTTTGGGCCGCCGCTCGACTTGGAGAAGCAGGTCGATCGACTTTCCATCCATCCATCCAACCTACCTTCACAGTTCAGCACGTCAAGCGCCTTCAGCACATCCAGCGCCAACCGTGGTCGCAAGACGCCGAGCCACCCCTCCATTACATCCACCATCTCACCACAACGCTGCCGGACATCATGTCGAGCATCCCAGTTCCTCAGTCAGTCAAGCGCCAGCGCTCCACAGCAACACTGCCAGCTGCGGCCGGTCCCAGCAAGCTCAGAGAGCCCGGTGCTGCGCGCACGGTGGCGGCAACACGGTCTATAAGCACCGCCGACAATGGCCGATTCGTCCCCGCCCGTCGCACCGCCACCACTGCCTCCGCCGGCCTCACACTCCCGCGCGCTCCAATGACCAACACCACCAACAGACCGGCCGCAGCAGCAGCGACACGCTCCGTCAGTGCGTCCAAGGTAGCCCCGAGCGCTGCGGCGAGACGAGGCGTCACCAGCGTCACACGGCTGCGACCGGGCACAAATGCAGCAGTCGCAGCAGCAGCTGCTTCCCGCACCAGCAACGGTAGCGCTGGCTCCGCCGCCTCGGGCGATGTTGACCCTTCGCGTATGGACGCCATGGAATCACGCCTCGCCTCGATGGCCGAGCTGTTCGAGCTCGAGCGTACAAAGACCGAAGAGAAGTGGAACAAGGAGCGCTCGGAACGCCTCGCTCAGGAAGACAAGGTGCGCCAGCTCGAAGAGGATCTGCTCGAACAGCGCAAGATCGCCCAGTCCAAGCAGGAGGAGATCAAACGCCGCCGCACGCTTGCCGACGACGAGATGCTCCAGCTCACCGCCAAATTCAATCGCGAGAAGCGTCTGCTCGAGACCGAGCTCGAGCAGGAGCGCGAGACCGTGGCCGCACTCAAGGCTACGCTCAACCAGCAGAGCACCAGCCATCTGACCATGGAGAGCACCAACACCGCCCTGCGCTCGCAGATCCAAGTGCTCCAGGACGAGATCGAGACGCTGCGCTCCAGGATTGCCGGCATGGACGCCGACGTGGCCGAGACCAAGGCTGCCAACGCGCACCTCGAGAATGAGCTGCGTGAGGCCGAGAGTCTGCGTCGCAAGCTGCACAACGAGGTGCAGGAGCTGCGCGGCAACATCCGCGTCTTCTGCCGTGTGCGTCCGCCGAGCAACAACGACGCGAACAATGGCACCGAGGCGCTCGCCACTATCCGCTTCCCCAACGAGCGCGAGGCGAACCAGATCGAGCTGCTCGCCGCCGCCGAGTCTGCAACGGGCACCGTGACCATGCGCAACCACCAATTCAGCTTCGACCGCGTCTTCCAGCCCAGCGCGTCGCAGGCGGACGTGTTCGAAGAGATCGCCCATCTCACCCAATCGGTGCTCGACGGATACAACACATCGATCTTCGCCTACGGCCAGACGGGCTCAGGCAAGACGCACACGCTCGAAGGTGCGCCCGACTCGATCACGGGCTGGGGCAGCAATCCGGCGGCGGACGCCGGTGCGGGTCTGATCCCGCGTGCGGTGCAGATGCTGTGGTCGACAGCCGAGAGCCTCAAGGACAAGGGGTGGCGATACGACTTTGAAGGCTCGATGCTCGAGATCTACCTGGACAATATCAACGATCTGCTGGGCAAGAGCGAGGTGGACAAGGCCAAGCACGAGATCAAGCACGACAAGGGCCGCACAAGTGTGTCGGATACAGTTGTGGTGCCGCTCGACTCGCCGGCGCACGTGTTTGCGCTGCTGGACAAGGCCAAGAAGCGCCGACAGGTGGCAGCGACGTTGATGAACGAGCGCAGTTCGCGTTCGCACTCGGTGTTTATGCTGCGCGTGCGCGGGCACAACACCACCACCATGGAGGCGTGCGATGCGGTGCTGAGCCTGGTCGATCTTGCCGGTTCGGAGCGTCTGGCCAACTCCGGGTCGGATAAGGACCCCGTGCGTCTGAAGGAGGCACAGTCGATCAACAAGTCGCTCTCGAGCCTTGCTGATGTCATCTCGGCGCTCGGACAGAACAAGACGGCCAACCACGTGCCGTACCGCAACTCGACGCTCACCTGGCTGCTCAAGAACTCGCTCGGCGGCAACTCCAAGACGCTCATGCTGCTCGCGCTCAGCCCCATGGCAGCACACCTCAACGAATCGCTCTGCTCGCTCCGCTTTGCCACCAAAGTCAACTCGACTACCATCGGAACCGCAAAGGCCGTCAAGTCGGTCGCATCCTAAAACCCCCATTGGTCCAATTTCGCTTTCGCTTTCGACGGCTTTTCGCCTCCACCTTATACCTTTCGTTTGCTCTGTTGTGTGCTTCTTCTGTGCCTCAAGATGTCCTTTGTGATCAATGGCTCTTACAACATCTTCGTAGACCCATTGTAAGCAGTGTGACAACATGGTGAAATTGCATGCAACGCGGGTGGTAGTCTATCCAAACACGCGAAGACCGGCAAGATCAGGCTGGCCGTCGATGGCTGCATCTGCATCGCCCTCCACATCCTCGACAACGTTTGAGTCGGGAACGACGCCGATGGAGCTGGAAGCGAGCTGTCTGAAGAGCCTGTCGATCTGGTCGGTGCCCCACTTTACGCGGTCCGGAATGGGTGGCATAAAGTTGACGATCTTATCGTGCACTTCGTACCTCAGCTTTCGGCCCTTGGACGCACGCGTGTCCACGGCGGGCTTGTTCTTCTTGTTGCCGCTCAAGCCAGAGAGCATCATGGCTGCCGTGGTACCGTCAGCGCTGGGTACGACGCCGGATCGACGCTCAATGAGCTCCTTCAGCAGCGCCGAGTAGAAGTCCGAATCGTCGAAAACCTCGACGTCCACGTCGTCTGCGCCGCTAGTGCGGCCAAGTTTATACGCTCCTTCGGATTCGGTTCGCAGCACACGCGTGCGAGCTACGAGGCGCTCGAGACCATCACCTGACAGAGTTGCCGCGATCTGTGTGGATGGCGTCTGGTTGACTGCTTGCAGCTGGGTGAACTTGTTGCCGTTCGATGCGGCCGATGCAGCTGCAGCCGCCGAAGTCACCTTGAGACTCCACTTGTCAAGAACGCTCTTTCGGTGCGGCTCGGATGCAGCCGAGAAGGCAGCGACATCGTGCATGACCGCATCGATCTGGTCGTGCGAGCGGATCTGGCTCCATGTCGACTCGGCCTCCTCAGCATCTTCGGGAATCGTAACATCAAAGTCGCGCTTGCGCTTGCGTGTGGTGGGCGCATCAACAGCCTCGTCGTCTTCAGCGTTGGCCGAGAGCGTATGCAGACGCGTGCGCAGCGAAAAGAGCGTCTCGGAAAGATCAAGAAGCTGCTCCAGCACCTGGATCGCCGGCTCCATCGCGCTGGAGCTCGAAGACATGGCTGTAGAGTAGGGCGAGGGGTCGGGAAGGCGGTTGACGTCGCGCAGAACGTTCTGCGCCTTGATGCGCGCCTCGAGCGCGCGCTCGTATGCTTTGACCTGCTTGCGAACCTGACGTCCTTTTTCGGCATCTTCCACGCGGCGTGCGCGCAGCGCACGCGCTTGCGATGCCGACTGCGCCATCTGCGCCGCAATGGTGTTCGATCCAGATGCACCAACGTCGGCGCCATCGTCCGAGTCGCTGTTGGCCGAGCGTGAGCTGTGCTCTTCCGCAAACCGCAACTTCTTCTTCTCTTTGGGCCGGGATGCTGGAGCCGCTTCTTCGTCATCCTCGTCTTCGTCCTCGTCCTGGCTGTCGTCGTCTTCGTCTTCGTCGCTATCTGAAGATCCTTCCGACAAGCTCTCGATCTCCTCGTCCTCTTCCTCATCTTCATCGTCCTCCTCGTCGTCATCGTCTGCAAAGAGCTCGGCGCGGGTGGTCTTGACGCCGTGGTAGCGCGGGTCGTTGATCTTGTCGCTCTCGCTCAGCGCGGCCTTCTTGCGGAGCTCGCTGGGTCCGACATCTGCGTAGTGTGCTCGTGGATTCATGCGATCCTCCTCTTCCGCATCGTCATCCTCTTCGTCATCCTCGTCATCGTCGTCCGATGCGGAATCCGAGTTGCCGTTGGCAAAGGTCGAGGGTCCAGCCTGGTCTGCCTCGAGTGCTTCTGGGTCGAACTCGGCGGGCGCCGCGTTGGTGAGCGTGCCTAGCAAGGAGGCGAGCGACCCTTTTGGCGGCATGGTGGTAGTATGGCGAGCGCTGCTGTATGAGAGTGGTGTCGTGAGGAGAAGAAGAAGGTCTTCTGGATGCAGCGCCGCTCCACAAAGGCAGGAAAAAGCGAAAGGCAGCAGCTGAGCTTCCAAAAATTCGCAGCGCGGCGGAAGGCAAATTTGGATCACATAATCCTGAATCATCCGCGGCTTTTGTCGTCGAGCGGGTCGTGAAGGTCTTCGCGTCGCAACAGCCGCTCAACAGCTCACTCCACCAACTCCAACACCGACATCAGCTTGCGCCGGTCGACTCTGGCAGCTTCACCCACGGCAGCACGTCAGGAACGATCACATCGCTCGCCTGAGTATCCACTGCAATCATGTCGTTCGGCGGAGGCGGCTTCTCGTTCGGCGCCTCGAACACCAACAACACCAACAACAACGCCAGCGCCGCTCCAGCAGCAGGAGGTGCAACCGCCAACAAGCCGTTTTCGTTCGGTAACACGTCCACAAGCGGTACCACTGGAGGAGGACTGTTCGGCTCGAGCAACGCGGGATCGTCCACTGGAGGCTTTTCGTTCGGAGGCGCTGCCAAGCCCGCCGCGCCAGCCACGGGCGGCTTCTCGTTCGGCGGCGCTACCTCGACTCCTGCCTCGACCGCAGCGCCTGCTGCAACCGCACCTGCCTCAACTGGCGGCTTCAGCTTTGGCGGTGCAGCCAAGCCCGCCGATGGTGCGGCCAGTACGACCCCGGCTCCTGCTGCGGGCGGGTTCTCGTTCGGCAATGCTGCGTCAACGGCTGCAAAGCCCGCAGCGCCTGCGACCGGTGGCTTCTCATTTGGCTCGACGACAGCTGCACCTGCCACAGGAGCGGCCGGCGCAACCTCTAGCACCCCCGCGAGCGGCAGCGGTGGTCTGAGCGGCTTCGGATCCTTCAAGCTCGGCGGCTCTACTGCACCCGCGAGCAGCGCCGCCTCGAATACGCCTGCGCCCGCGGCCGCACCAGCCAGCGGCGGCTCGCTGTTTGGCGCCTCGAAGCCAGCCACCACTGGTGGTTTCTCGTTCGGCGGCGCCTCGTCCACACCCGCTTCTGCGCCTGCTGCAGCGGCTCCTGCACCCGCAGCCTCCACGGGCGGCTTCTCTTTCGGTGGCTCCACACCAGCTTCCAGCACGCCTGTTACCTCGGCCGCTGCGCCGGCACCGGCGAAACCTGCGCTTGGCGGCTTCTCGTTCGGCAACACGGCGGCTGCGACCACATCCACGCCGGCCGCCTCGTCGGGCGCAGAGGCCAAGACAGCCGCACCTGCGCCTGCACCCGCAGCCACGGGCGGATTTTCGTTCGGCAAGCCCGCTGCTCCTGCGACCACCGCTGCGCCGGCGACCACATCGGCTGCGGCACCCGCTGCGGCTCCAGCTGCTCCTGCTGCTGCGGGCGGCTTCTCGTTCGGAAAGCCCGCGGCTTCTGCTGCAGCCACCACGTCGGCACCTGCCGCGCCCGCCGCCTCGACCGCTCCTGCTGCCAAGCCCGCAGCCGGTGGATTCTCATTCGGTGCCGCTCCCGCGGCTGCCACGACCACCACATCCAAGCCCGGTGAGACAGCACCCACCGCAGTCACAGCCGCTCCTGCTGCTGGCGCGGCTCCGGCTGCAGGAGCAAGCGTAGGGGCGGTCCCTACACCGTCTCTGCTGCGGGGCAAATCGATGGACGACATTCTGAATCGCTGGACGGGCGAGCTCGACACGTCCGTCAAGGAGTTCTCACGCCAAGCAGCCGAGGTGGCTGCGTGGGACAAGGTTCTGCTCAAAGGTGGCGACGAAATCGCGTCTCTGCTCAGTGCGCTTTCTGCGGCGGAAGAAAAGCAAGCGTCGGTGGACCGTACGCTCGACTACCTCGAGTCTTCCCAGAACGATCTCTCCTACCTTGTGGGCGAGTACGAGTCACAGATCGATTCGCTCCTCCCCGGCATCACGGGCAATGGTGGGCAGAGCTTGAACTTGACCTCGGCGGATGTGGAGAGGGAGAGGTCGTATCAGCTCGCTGAGACCCTCAATTCGCATCTGGACGATGTAGCCAAGAATCTGTCGGCCATGATCACGGAGCTCAACGCGACCAGTGCCGGGAAGGACCAGGCGGATGCAGAGCGGGATGGCAGCATCGCCCAGATCGTTGCGATCCTCAACGCCCATCTGGGCAGCTTGAAGTGGATTGACTCGAGCGCAGGTGCCATGCGCAACAAACTCGACGCGCTCAGGAGAGGCAATCTCTAGAGCCTCGCACCAACCTGCAATCAGTTCGTTCTCAGAGTTCATGTCGCGATCTTGTGTGTGCCGCCAGCGCGATTCGACTGTGAGCGATGCGGGTCGTTCGAAACGCGCACAGCCAGGCGATGGCTTGCGAATCAAAGCCCCACTCCCAAACTTCCATCTTCTGCCGTCTTTTGGCCTTTTGCATGCATGAATTTTCACAACGTGTGTCGTAAGAAGCAGATGATATAACGAATGCGGGTATAAAAGTGGCTAGCTCAGCATGGACCTAGACATGCGCGTTTGTGGTAAAGATGTCCAAGGGCTGGAGAGGCGAGAGGGCAAGTTCGAGTCTGAATGCCTTGTCGTGCGTGCTATCCGTCTCGAGGGCTTGATGTGGTGAAAAGGGTCTGGAGAAGCACACGATGTCCTTGGAAGCGCTTTCAGAGGTGATGGCAGTGCCGGACGAGTCGGACGAGTCGATCGACTCGCTGCGCGGTTCCTGTCTGCGTGTGGACCTTGCGGGCCTTGGGGGCGAATCTGCCACTCGGGATGTCTCCTCTCTTCGGCGCAAATGGTCTTCCTGTGCAGCATGGAGGTCCGCCAACACGCGGTCGACCTCGCCTTGCTGCTGCAGCAGCCCGTGCGAGTCGCGGTCGTCTTCGATCCACTCGCGTGCATCCACCTGGACGGCGGTGCTATCGTCGGCAGCAGCGTCTTCGAGGATCCAGCCCTCGTCGGCCCCCACGCGCGGGATAAGACTGCTGCGCTTGTCCATCTTGGCAAAGTCGTCCTCGGAGCGTCGCTTGAGTGCCTGCGTCGAGGTGCGCTTGCGCAGCGAATTGCGCTTGTGCAGTCGTCCGCCCTCGTCGGAGAGCGCCAGTACGCGCTGTACGCTCGCGCGCCGCGCCGCGCGCGCCGCCTGGTCGAGCTCCACCACACTGTCCGCTTCCTCCCCGGCTGCGCTGTTGACCTCGGTGGAAGCAGGGATCAAGCTCGGCAGCGGCGCGGCAAATGACAGATCTTCCCAGCTCGCCAGTCGGTGTCGCGGCTCATCTTGAGGCGGCGGGGGCGCAGGACGCTGTGGCCTGGGGGGCGAAACACTCTGTCCTGTCGGCACTGTGCCCAGCGGCGCCTTGACCGGCTTGTACGCAGGTACAAAGGCCGGCTTGGGTGCCGCCCTTGGATCGGCGAACGGCATCCTCGCAGCCGAGGGCAAATCGATGCTGAACGGTGTCGCTGCAGCGCGTGGCTCTACGCTCGCAGAGGGGATCGTGGGTTCTGACCCACGCCTCTCACCTGCAAACCCTCGCGTGCTGTTCCTCCGTCCCAGTGCAGGCGCCCCGCGCGTTGCTGCCTGAAAGATCGTCCTACCCGCCGTCCCCGAAGCTGCAGGTTGTGGTGGGTGGAACTCTGCATTGGCGTGCGCGAGTTTCTCTTGGCGCTTGCGCTGTTTTGCCTCGTGCTTCTCCTGTGCCTTGCGTGCCTTTGTATCGTGCTGCTTGACGAGCCGATCGATGCGTTCGACGTCGCGAATCAGCGCGAGCTCGTGCTTCTGCCGCGCCTTGAGCTCTTTCTTGCTCAGCTTGGGCAGTGGCGATGTGGGCGTTGCAGGTGGAGACGGCAACGGGGTTGCACCCGAGTGGGCGGAGAAAAGCAGACCTTCAGGTTGGCGTCGATCAAACTGCCCTGGTGCAGCGGGTGCCGAGCTGGGCGTGACGGGGGTGATGGGCATCGGTTCTTCGACGCGCGAGGAATCGAGGCTCTTGCGACTGAACAGCGACGGGAAAGATGCCTTGCGCATGCGTTTCCCCGAACCCTTGGACAGACTCGAGCTGGCGGACGACGTGGGTGTCGACGCATTGCTTTCCGCCACAGGCGAGACGAGGCTGGGCACCGAAGTGGTGCGCGTCATACCACGCATCTCATCCGAGTCGAAGCGGATGAGTGGTTCCGGTCGGCGCGGGTGTGGACCGCCGACCTTGGTGCGCGAAGGAGCATCGTTGGAGTCGCGCAGAACATAGCTGCGTCGCTTATTGGGTGGCACATGCAGCTCGACGACGTGCTGCTCGTCATCATCGCACGACGTCACGATCACATCCGGGATGCTGAAATGCGATCGCTGGCGCGAGTGCTTCCCCGCGCGCGACTCTCGCTCCGCAAACATGGTTTGCAGCGGCAGCGAGTCGGCGCGCGTGCGTCGAGGCTCGTCCACATCACTCTCGAGCGTAGCAGGCCAATCGTACGCGCCGGGTAGGTTGGTCGACGTCGGATACTGGTAGTGCACCGCAATCACGGCTGCTGAACCTTCGCTTGCAGTCTGACGTGTCGACCGCGCGCCATCGCTGGAATGGCGTGGGATGGAGGGTGGGTCTGGATACGTGCGCGGCGTAGAGGCGTCTCCACGCGGCGGGGCGGACTTGCTCGACTTGCCCAGACGGAACAACGAGAGACGCGACTTCTTGGGCGCCTGTTCGCGCAGTGCCACCACCATGGTATCGAAGCTGTATGTGCAATGGAGATGGGTAGGAGTCGCTCGTGCGCTAGACTCGCATGCCGCTCATGTTGCGCCTATCGCGATGAACAGTGTTGAAGGCGTCGAGAACACGGTCTGTGCTTTCGAAACGGTGGTGTGGATGGTGGAGAGCAAAGACAAGGTGTATGGGTGTGT
>NXFS01000034.1:0-85228 GCA_003004725.1 Moesziomyces sp. F16C1 | reverse complement strand
GTACGGCCTTGAGATGAAACAAAGTCTGGGGCTGCGAGTGTGGGGGGGGGAAGTCGTCCCGAGCGGTAATCGAGCCTTCAGTTGTGCCTAAGTTCGCAGCGGCATCTTCCAAAGCGACTCGGATCGACGGATCAGCAGCACAGCAGCGTCGCAGCAACAGTAAAGCTCTGATGCGACCCAAAGTACGCAAATCGACGAGTGCCAAGTTTCGACGTAGGCATGCGTGCGCAAGTTGCGCAGACAACAAATTCGCATCAACCGTAGCTGAGCAGCTCAGACATGGTCAACAAGCTCGCGAGCGGATTGACAAGCGCACAGGACTTCAAGCCATCTCCCCAAGCATGCCCCAGGTACGGACAATTCTGACCTGTTGAGTGCTTCGACCCACCTGCGAAACCCGGCTTACTCACGTTGTGCAATCCAATCTAGCTCAGCCTGATTGAGTTCGGCACGTGGGTATACAAAGTACATTACGAATACAGTCCCCTTCCATCAAGGACAGGCTATGGATGGATGAGCGGGAGTGAGCACGCCTACGCCGCGGGTACGCACGACGTGCAGGCACGCGTCGCACTCGGGATGCACCAGCACCAATTCGGCCCTCACCTCCTCGTCCTTCCCCGCCTCCGCCCTGGCGAGCGACGTCAGCAACCCTCCATGCAGAGTCTGGGCTGCTTTTTCCTGCACACCCTGCAGCTGCATCGGCTGCGAACTCCTTCTCCCACTCTCGCCCAAGCTTTTGTCCGCAGCGCGGGTTTCCAGCGACGAGGCTCGCGGACGTGCGGCCCATTCGTCGGTACCGCGCGTCTGCGCCATCCAGCTATCCACCGCCCCAATGCCAGATGGACGTTCGAGCCCCAGATCGCACGCCGCACAGTCGTCGCACCCCGGCGCCTGTTTGGGACTTCCCAGGCCCGCAGTGGGAGTCTTGGGGCTCGCCGACGACGCGGCGGTGCTCGAAGCGCGCTGCGACGACGCCGGCTTGGACAGACAGCGCGCACACCGGCACGCGTCGCTGCACGCGCACGGCGGAGGCACAAACGCAGTCGACATATCCACCGCACGCAGCAGCAGCTCGATGCTCGGCGCGCTCGACTCGGCGGGCGGTTTGCCAGAACAGCAGCTGCTCGTCGTCGCTGTAGCGTTCGAGCCCGTCGCCGCCGCCCGAGGGTTCATGAGGCTCGATAGCGACAGCGTCGACGACCGACGAGGCGCAACCTCGTCATCCTCGGCATCGTCTGTATCGCGCGCGGCATGGATGCTCGGCAGGCTCCACGAGTGCTGTGCGCGCGCAGGCCGGATGGGCGCAAGGACGATGTCGTCCTCGGCTTGCGGCGGCGATCGGGACCGCGAGGATGCGGGGCGATTGTCCAAGCTGGGTCTGCGGGTTGTGGTGTGCTTGGGTGAGACAGGTGCGTGCGGCAGTGATGAGTCGTTGCCCATGGTCCTGGCTTTTTTCGGCGCACGTCCGTCCTGTTGGCAGTGATCTGCCTCGCCGCAACATGTCGAGCCAGCGGTTCGGGACTTGGTGGGCGTGGGAGACGACCGTTTCGGTGCGAGCGATGCTGTGGGAGTCGTCTGCGCAGTATGAGCGCTGGTCTTCTTGCCGGTGCAATCGCAGCGGACGTGGCGACCACTCTCCTTGCGTTTCTGGCGACACACCTCGCACTGTGTGGGCGGCCTTCCCTTGCTGCGGATGGGATAGAGCGGGCCTTTGGAGCCGTCCTTGTGCGAGCAGGAGGACGTGCGGTGTCCGCGGATGCACGAGGCGCAGGCGTACTTGACTGCGCCGCCAAAGGAATCGGCGCGCTGCTCTTCGTGGCTGGTGGCGCTGCCAGAAGCTAGTGGGGTCGCAGTGGACGCCGAAGCGGTGTGGGGAGGCGAAGACATGCTGAGTGCCATGCGTGGCGCGGCCGAGCCAAAGCTGGTGTTGCTCTGGACCGAGTCGGACGAGCGTGGTGTAGAGAGTAGCGGATTGGAGTATCGATGCGCAAGCAAGCCAGGAGCTGAGGCGGGTGAGGCTGCAGTCGCCGTCATGGTCAGCCAGGGGGTCTGACTTGATTGCGAGGCACGGCTGGTGCTGCCAAGTAGATTGGATCTAGACGCAAGCTGAAGGAAAGGCGCACTGAAGGTATTGTGTGCGATGGTCGATGCTCGGTGGCGATGTCGAGGTGATTTGGACCGGATGAATGCGAGGAGTGACCGGCGAAGCTAGGGACAGGGTGGATGGGAGGCAAGATGCGGATCCAATCGCGGGATATGTCCAAGTGAGGTTGAGAGGGCGAGGCTGAGACCAAGTGTGACGCTAAGAATGGCCCGAGGGCGCGGTGGAGTGGACTGGGAGCAAGGCAATGAGGAGCGGCTCGGAGCCTTAAGCGCGCAGGCGGGCGGAATGAGCGTTCATCTGAGCAAGTCTCCGAGCGTTGGGAGGCGTAGAGTAGCTCCACGTTGTCGGTCCGAAAGGCGGCTTGGTGGTGATTGCCACTGGCTGCTAGCTGCTGGGTGCGGATTGGAGGGCTGAGGGCGTAGGCAAGCACTTGGGCTTACATCGAGAGCGTGCTTGGCGTCATGGTTGATTGAGCGGAGGAGGATTCGCAGCGTCGTCGGCTTCCGAGTGACAGCTGCTGTGCGCGCTCTGAGAGGTAGAGAGAGAGAGAAAGTCGGCGCTGCAGCTCGCCGAGGTGGGCGGAGGGTTTTTGTTTTGTGAGGCATATTCCGTGATTTTTGGCATCTTTTTACGCACGTTTAGGCTCAGTTCTGCTTCTGTCGCTGCTGCTGATGCTGCTGCTCCTTGGAGAGATTCCCAGGCCAAGAGGGCCGGTGGGAAAGGCGCGCGCGAGATCTGCAGAGGTGCATCTGGCCTGCACTCGAGCCCCATCCACGCCAAAAGGGTCCGGGGTGGAGAGAAGCAGTGCTCAGTCTCGAGCCTAAGGCGCAGATCGCGCAATCCAACCTCACTCCAGCCACGCGCATACGTACCGTCGGCCGCTAGCACCACGCTAACCGTCACTGATCCCGTGAGCAGCTGCTGCCTCCGCATCCAGGCTGGCTCAACCGACAGCATTGGCACGTCGGCGATGCTTCACAGCACTGTACAGAACGCTGCAGCAGCAACCCTGAGACCACCGCCTGCTGGGTCAAGGGCATCCACCTCCGCAGTGTATTGACCGCTGATGGCTGGGTTCAGGGCGGCCAATTTGCCTCATCCAGGGTTCAGGGTATCGCCACTTGCAACCCAAAAATACACTCGTGCACCTCATCCCCACACCGCCGATCCATCCAGCCGATGCAGTGAAATCAAAAAAAAAGGTCCATGTTTGGGCTCAACATCGTATGCCCCGATGCAGGTGTGTCTAGCTGAGGAAACATCGCACGATCAAGTCGTGGTGGTCGTGGCGTTGGTGGTAGTAGTCCCCGCCGAGCTGGAGAGCAGGTCGTTGATCGACGTCTCCTGGAACCCTGCGGCCAGCGCGTCCACCTGCGTGCCTACACCGGGCCCCGCCCTCTTCTGCTCCTCCAGAATGCCCGGCGTCGGCACGGCGAGGGGCGCCGCGCCCGCAGGCAGACGCTCGAGCGTGTCTGGCGGCGTCGAACTCGCCTGCATCTGCGACTGCAGCGACGCTGTGCGCCCGTCCGCCACGCCCACCGGCGGCGATCGAGAGCTGAGCCCCGTCAGGTCGCCCACGCCATCCCGAAAGTCGCGTCCGATCTTTTGAGAACGCAGGAGCGAAGAAGCCGTGCTTGGCACGGCCGAAGGTGTGGACGAAGACGCCGACGCCGCCATCGCTGCCTCCGCCTCGGTGTCCGCCACACTGACACTTGCAGGCGAACCGGCCACCGCGCCTACCGGCGAAGCGACCGCAGGAGACGCCTGGCTCGCCGTTCCGGCTCTCTCGCTCGGAATGGCGACCGCCTCGGCTCCCGGCGCGGCCCGCAGCGTCGATGCGCTCGAACTGGCAATGCTGCCGTGCCCAGCCCCCGGTGTGACCGTCTGTGCAGTCGAGAGCGGTGTGATGGGCGCCAGTCCGCCGCCGAATCCGCTGTCGCGCCCCGCCAAGCTCGACGCAGAGCTGGCGTGTCGCGACACTGCTGCCGAGCTGGGCTGCGTCGCTGGGCCATCAGGCGGCGCCATGCCGATCATCGGTCCTCCTCGTGCCATGAGTGCCTGGCGCACCATATCCGCCGACGCGCCCTCACCCTCCACCTCGCTGTCCGAAGCGGCGCTCTCGGTGCCTGACAGCTCGGCGCTCGACGTCGAGTCGCCGTCCCAGACATCCTCCTCGTCGTCGTCATCGTCGTCGTCTTCGCGGTTGAGCATCTCTTCGATGGTCTGCTCCACCTCCTCGTACTGCGCACGCAGGATCGCCTGGCCCTCGGGCACGCTGCCGTCGCGCCCGAGCCACTTGCGCACGCCCGTGTCGTTGCCGTCCTTGTCGAGCACCTTGCTGCGCATGTTGTCGATCTGATGCAGCGCCAGCCGATACGGGTAGAGGTCGCGCATGGTAAATGGCCCGCCGTACTTGCTCACCTCCTTGAGGCACTTGGACACCGTCGAAAGCTTGTTGCTGATCGGCATCAGCTCCTCCGAGATGGGCTCGGACGAGGCCACGAGCCGGTAGATCAGACCATAGCATCGGCGCAGCAGATACAGCAGCACCAGCTGACCCTCGGGCTGCTTGCCCTCCGAGTCGACAAACTTGCCGTTGACGCGCAGCCGGTCGATCTCCTTGAGCGTCACCTGATAGTTCCACAGGTCCGTCTCGCGCAGCGTCCAGCGGTGCGTCAGCACCAGATGCTCGAGCTGCGACTTGATCTCCACCAGCCGGTCGTAGATGGGCTGCAGCGTCATCGGCACCTCGTCGTTGCGTACCGTCATGTCGTGGCAGATCTCGAAGCACTCCTCGAGCAGACCCACCAGGATCGCCTGTCCCGCGGGCACCGAGCTGCCGCCGGGACCGAGGAACTTGCCGTCGACGCGTTTGGCGTCGATCTTGCGCAGCTCCTCCTGCAGCTGCTTGATCTCGGCACGTGCCGGCTTGGGCTTGGCGGCGGCGGCGGCGAGCTGGCGTCGGATGGAGATGATCTTCTGGTGGATGGGCACGAGCTCGACCGAGAGCACCTTGAGCGAGCCCTCGAGCTTGCGCACCGTCTTTTCGCACACCTCGAGCTTGCGCGTCATGAGCTTGGTCAGCTGCGGCGGATGACGGCCGCAATCGCCGTCCCTGCGAATGATCTCGCGCAGCTCCGAGAGTCGCGCGCCAAACGGCTGCAGATCTGCCTCGGTGTAGATGCCGGACTCCTGCAGATGGTCGAGCAGCTGCTTCATACAGCTCAGCTGCGAGAACGTTGCAGGGCTCTCGCGGCTGCGTCCGATGGTGAGGAAGAAGAGACTGAGCAGCGAAAAGACGTCGTTGAGCGTCGTGTCGACGCGGTTGTGTTGGAGCACGGGTGAGTCGTCCTGAGCGTTGCCGTCGGCCTGTTCGGAGGGGTCGTGGTGGTCCGATGTGGAGCTGGCGGTGGATGAGGACTGCGCGTTGGCCTGCTGCTCGTCTCGGACGGCGTTGAGGCGGGTGACCTGCTTTATGACCTGCTGGTAGAGCTGTTGCACATCGTGCGAGCGGATGAATTCGGAGCTGTCCTTCTTGAGAGCGGTGAGTCGGTTGCGGATGTTGATGAGCGCCTCGAGGATGGGCAGCTCCTCGTGTGGGATGCTCGACATGCTCGACATGGTGGGCTAGATTAGAACGCGCCGACCCGAGCCAAGTCAGTCGCTCTCGCGCAGATCAAGAGGGAGAGAATGCTGCGAGCCAACGCTTCCGATGATGTGGCCGAGCACGATACTGCAGCTACGAGCTGGAGAGTGGAGAGCCGGATGGGAACGGCGTGGCGTGGGTTGGCTTGGTGCGGATGCAGATGATTGTCGTGGAATGCAAGCTGAATCGGAAGGAACGTGAGGTGGCGACTGAGCTGAGCCGAACAAAGTCCGTGGTCACGTCGGGGATTCGAGCAAGAGTGATGGTCGACGGAGAAGCCGCGGAGGCGAGTGAGAGTACTTGGTGTCTTGCCGTTGGATCGTCCCGGGCTGGCGCGGCTCTCTTGCATGGCTGGCTGACCTGCATCCGTTCGCACTATTTCCAGAAGCCTCTCTCTTCCGTGGCTCGGCGGGAGGAGGCGCGGTGCCTGGCTGTCTGCCTGGCTTGGCCTCGCCGCCGATTTCCAAAGCCGCGACGCATCGTCGGAAATTGCACTTCGCGCCCCCACCACCTCTCGCTCCACTTTCTCTAGCTTAGCTGCTCCGGCCCGCGACGCGCGCAGGTCCAGCGCAGGAACCACACCCTACTTCCACCAACTCTCACCGACTTCTCAGCAATCACATCGTTCAGCCAATCAGGTCTGCGCCCAGAGTGACCGTAGCTTCATTGTGATTGTACAACATGTAATGACAGTGTCTAGTCACAGACTCGAAGGGTCGAATCGTGATGTTTGCGCAGGCACGAGAAAGGCTCCGTGAGTGCGTCCGTGCCAAGGCGGGCAGGCATCGAGGTGGGTGTGTACAGTGGCACCCATCAACCGCTCGACTTTTTCTGGCGCTCCTTCTCGCGGCGCTTGGCATTCTTTTTGCGGTTCTGCTGCTTCTTCTTGTCATCCTTGCTGAGCGTGCCGCTGCTAGCCAGGTCCGAGCCGGACGGCGAGTCATCCTGCAGCGATGGCGAGCTGGCACCGCTGGCGTCGCCATTCGTGGCCGAGCTCGGCTGGGTCGACTTGGCAAGCTCGGCCGCCGCCGGCACCTCGGTCTGGCTGGGCGCCTCGACATCTCCGCCTTCAGTCGCGCCCCTGCCACCGTCCGCCGGCTCTACGTTCTCGCCCACACCCTCGAGCGGGTTCTCCGTCTCGCCAGTCACGGCGGGAGGCACAATGCCCAGCATACCCGGTTGGGCCTCGGTCTCATTCTGCTCATCCTGTTCCGCCGTCACCGCCGCAGTGACAGGCTTGGCGGCTTCCATCGGCTGTGCGTCTTGGTCCGCCTGACGCGAAGCTTCCTGCGCGGCGGCGGCAGCCTCCTGCTCCTTCTGCGTCTTGATCTGCTGCTCCCACATTTTGCTGTACGCGCCCTTCTTGGCGATCAGCTCGGCATGCGAGCCCACCTCGACCACACGGCCCGCGTCCATGACGATGATGTTGTCGCAGTTGATGATCGTCGACAGCCGGTGCGCGATGGTCAAGCTCGATCGGCCCTGCATCAGATTGTTGAGCGCCGACTGCAGCTGCCTCTCGGTCTGACTATCCAGTGCCGACGTCGCCTCGTCCAGCAGCAGCACCGGTGGGTTCTTGAGGATGGTTCGTGCGATGGCCACACGCTGCTTCTCGCCGCCCGACAGCCGCACGCCGCGCTCGCCCACCACGGTACCATAGCCTTCGGGGAAAGAGAGGATTCGGTCGTGGATCTGCGCCGCAAGCGCTGCCGCCTCGACCGCCTCATCCGACGCCTTGGTATCGCCGTAAAGGATGTTGGTGCGAATGTCGTTGTTGAACAGCGAGGGTTCCTGGGGCACCACGCCGATGGCTCGTCGGAGCGAGCGCTGCGTCACGTTGCGGATGTCCTGCCCGTCAATAAGAATGCGACCGGACTGGATGTCGTAGAAGCGGTACAGCAGACGCAGCACCGACGATTTGCCCGCGCCCGACTCGCCCACGAGCGCCACGCTCGAGTGGCGGTCGATCTTGAAGCTCAGCCCCTTGAGCGCCTCGACCTTACCGTCGTACGAGAAGCGCACATCCTGGAACTCGATGACACCGTCGGTCACCACGAGGTCCTTGGCGCCCGGCACGTCCTTGACCTCGGTCTTTTCCTCGAGCAGCGTCATGAGCTTGTCCGTGTCCACGAGGTTTTGCTGCACCACACGGTAGAGCGTGCCGAGCATCGAGAGCGGCTGGTACACCTGCTGGAGATACGTGACGAATACGACAAACTGCGAGCTCGTCGTCTCACCGCGCACGACACTGCCTGCCACGAGCATGATGGTGAAGAGCGTACCAAAGGCGAGGATGAGGTTCTGCACCATATTGAGCATGTTGAGGCTGCCGATCACCTTGAACTCGGCCTTCTGGTAGTCCTGGAGCGCGCTGCGGAAGCGTTCGGCCTCGTAGCCCTCGTTGGAGTAGCACTTGACGGTCTCCCAGTTCATGAGCACGTCGGCCGAGATGGCACGGCAGATCGAGTCCTTGTTGTTCATGGCACGGCGCAGGCCGGTACGCCAGGTGGTGAGCTGCACGCTGGTCCAGGTGTACGCGACCATGACGACGAAGAGCGCGATGCCGATGGCGGGGCTGAAGGTGCGCGTCATGTAGATCATGGCGACAAAGATGTCGATGAAAACAGGCAGCAGATTGAAGAGCAGATACTGGAAGAAGTTGTTGATGGCGCTGCCGCGATCGAGGATCCTGAGCACCTCGCCCGTCTTCTTTTTGGTGTGGAAGGACATGCTGAGGTTGAGGAGATGCTCGAAGGCCATCATGCTCATCATGCGGTCCGAGTACTGCTCGACCGGCACCCACAGCACATTCTGCATTACGGTGAGCAGGCTTCCCTGACCCTGGAGCATCTTGAGGATGGCGTAGATGACCACATCGGCCCACGGCGAGGCGCCTTCCGAAAGATCCTCGACGAGCCTTCCGAGTGCGAGCGGCGTAAAGAAGTTGACCACGCGCGCCGAGAAGAGGAGGCCGACGCAGGCGACCGCGATGAGCTGGAGGTGCGCCGATTTGGACGGCCAGAGATACGGAAAGAGGAAGCGGATGCGGTAGAGGAACGTGCTGAAGGTGGGCGGCGGTGGGGCGGTGGCCACCGAGAGACCCATAGAAGCGTTGGGGTCGCGATTGGGCGTCTGGGTGCCCGAGTTGCCGGCCGACTTTTTGTTGACTGAGTCCTTACCGTTGGCGCCGTTGACACTGCTGTCAGTGGCTCCGTACGAAGGGGTCGCGGATGCGCCAGGCGCCTGGAGGAGACCCGCCGACTCGGCGTTGGCGGGCGCGGAGCGCGCAGTCGAGGTGGAAGGGCCAGGTGTCGAGCCGACGCCCGTCTCGTTGGCAAGGTCTGCGGCGCGAACGAAGCGCACGCGATCCCACGACAGAGCAAGGATGAGGACGGGATAGAGCAGCAAAAGGCGGAGGATGATCAGGCCGAGCTGCGCAATTGACCACCGGCTGGTGTTGGGCAAGTCGCGACGCTGCTTGGGGATCATGTAGAGAACGAGAAGGCAGATGTCGGTGGTGGCGCCCACAAGGAGGGACCAGCCGGACTTGCCTCTTCCGTAGCTGCCCCTGCCGCGCACCTTTTCCTCCCACAGAGCGGCGATGACGATGGCGCCCCAAGCGAGCAAGCCGCCGAGCGCCTGCAGATCGATGGCGCCCCAAAGCGTGAGGTCGGGCTGCCATTCCTTCGGAGGCAGTACAGCGCGCAAGATAATGAGAACACCCGATGCGAAGAAGGTAGCGGCGAGACCGAGCTGGGTGGACTGCGTGAGGAATCGGCGGCGAGAGCGAACAGGCACGACGACGGGCGTGGGTTGGGGCGGCTCATCGTCATCGTCGTGCTCGCGGTGTGCCTCTGCTCTTAGCTGTTCGTACTCGGAGCGCCGAGGATGGAGCAGATGGGCGAGCCATTTCTTGGAGGGCTTGATGAGCACGGAGGCGAGTGCGATGGCGAGAATGGCAGCGGGCTGGACGATGCGCAGGACGGTGAGCGCCTGATCGTAGTCGTCCCGAGACGGCGAGGCTTGAGGCCATGCGCGCTGTGACGATGACGCGAGCATGGCAGCGACTTGCTCGGCTGCTCCCGAGCTGGATTCTGCGAAGCTTTAAGGAGGAGGAAGGAGGAGGAGGTCGAGGTGGATATGGTGGGGAAGCAAGCCCACCCGAATCGGTTGTTTGCTCAGCAGCAGCGCCGCGAATTTTCCGGACGCCCATTAATTCTGAGCAGAACCAATGCGGAGGACTGGCGGTTCGGGCCGCGTTGGCCTCGCTTTCTCCACCTGCTGCTGCTGCTGCGCATCGGCCAACACCGCGCGTTGCAGGAAAAAAGAAAGAGAGAGAGAAGTGTTGCTCTCGATCCGAATCCAACGCGACTCCCGGCTCCCGCGCGCTTGGCTCGCTATACGCACCAACGATAGACCTCGCAAGCTGTGGCTCACTGTCTTTCATTCCGCGGTCTATAGACCTCATTGTGCCACTAGAAGAGTATCTCGGACGAGGCCGAGCGACACTGTCTATGTGGCCTTGGAGATTCAACTGAAGCTTACATTCGAGCATCGGAAGAGGTCCGTCGCAGGATGTGATCACAGAGAGTGTGGGCATATTCGAATGTGTTGCGCAGCAGCTGCTGTTGCTGCAGTGACGCAGATGCGATCAGTGTGGAACAGTCGGTCTCGTTGTTTCGGGCAAGCTTGCGAGCCGCTCGGATCACTGCGACGCTGCTGCGGTGGATGCCTTGAGAAGATCGCTGGCGAATCTCTCGTTGATCGTCTCTGTGTTCGGACCGCCATATCCAAGGGCTTGTCATCAGCATGCGCCTTCGTTACGCGCAGCTCGACACAAGCCTTGACTTACTCTTATTCGGGCCCCACGCAGAGCCACCAGTACCGGGTGCGGCCTTGTATACCTCTGGCCTCTCTGCACCATGCAACCAAAGACACGATCAGCAAACCCATCCTTTTCTCTCGGTGATACCCGGCGGTGGACGACTTACGAGTGTCTGGAATCTTCTTGTCGTTCAAGCTGGTCTGTACAGACTTCCATCTTGCCTGCATCCATGTTTCGGCCTCGGAAGCATCAAAGCCGTTGCTGCCGATGGTCGCAGCCGATGATCCTTTGGAGCTGTTGGCGCGTGCACCCAGGTCGGCACCCGAGATCGCCGCGGCCGCAATGGCTGCCGATGTCGATTGCATGGCCGCACCTGTGTCCAAGCTGGCCGGTCGTACCGTGGTCGTCAAAGATCAACCAGCGCAATGCGTGGACAGCACCGACTATTGGGCCCGCGCGTCGGCCGGCATGAAGGCCGAAAATCCAAATGAGCTGTCCCCGGCTGGCCCGCGCTCCACACACATCTCGCAAAACCTCCTGCTGCTGGTGCCGGATTTAAGGCTTCCACCTCATGCCATGACAGTCGCACACAATGACTGCTCGGAAGCAATAGAAACCATTTCGTCTTTGTAATGCGTACTAAAGGCCTGTGAACGGTAATGACGATTGTGCGTGGTGCAGCAAGTGCAGCGGTGGAGACCGGCGCGAACGGGTATCAGAGTCTCTCGTCCGGTCACTTGGATTGAAGCGTCGTCACGAGCCTGAGTGCAGATTCAACAAGTCAATATCGAGCTTTGATCTACAAGATCATCACAGAAGCCACTTACCAGTCGAGCCCCTCCTCGAGACCTTCGCCTTTTGTGGCGCAGCACTTGTGTATGGACCATTGTCGGTCCTTGAGCTCGCTCAGTCCGAGCTTTTCGCTCACCTGGCCCTCGTCGAGCGCGCCCGGTAGATCCTGCTTGTTGGCGAACACGAGCAGCTTCGAGTCCTTGAGCTCTTCCTCGGACAGCATCGCCAGCAGCTCCGCCTTGGCCGTCGCCAGCCGTTGCGTGTCGGAGGCGTCAATCACATAGATGATCGCCGCCGTGTTGGCGTAGTAGCATCTCCAGTACGGTCTGCAGCATCGCATGCATCATCGAAGCGACAAAGGAGGAGGCAAGCGTTAGTCCAGCTGTCTCGGTGCTACGAAAGCGTTGAAGGAAAAAGAACCTACCGAATCGATGTTTGACCGCCCAAGTCCCAAACCTGGAACTTGATATTCTTGTACGTCACTGTCTCTACGTTGAAGCCGATCGTGGGGATGGTCGACACCACCTCGCCTATTTGCAGCCGGTACAGGATGGTTGTTTTGCCCGCGCTGTCGAGACCAAGCATGAGTATCCTCACATCTTCGTTCTTGTTCCAGAACGCGAGCTTGGAGAACATCGAGGAGAATGTGACACCCATTTTGGCACGCAGGCGCTTTCGCCGATGGTACGAACTCGAGCGTGATGAGGGTCAAAAGTCGAGAAGCCGGGTTGTATGCGTCGACGGCTGCCACTCAGCCTCTACTTGCGCCTGCCAGTCAGGTGTGCTTTTTCTCGCAATCTAGGGCTACTCGCTGGACCGCAGAGTGCGCTGTGGATTGCCGAACGTCAGAGCGACTCGACCGACTCGTAGCTGTCGCTTCTCGGCGGATTTGGTCGAGGGCAGATTCGCGGTCCCGCTGCGCCTTTCCAGGTGGATCGAATCACGTGAATATGATATTGCCACGATAGAATGGCTTGGCGACGAGATGTTGGTGTGTATCCGTGGTAGCAGGTGGGATGGCGAGCGAACCGAGCGAGGCGGGTGCAAAGAGGAGGAAGAGAAGGTGGGGGGCGGGCGGAATGGAGCTTCCGTGATGCACGCGGTGCTCGCCGTGCATGCAAGTGGTGCCAAAGCGCACCGAATCAGCTTTCGTGGCAGCTGAGCGCGAAGTGCTGCTTGCTCCTTGCAGCCTTGCCGCTGGCCACAGCGAGAGCGGGTTTTGTGGAGCCAAAAACTCCGAGCTGGCTTCGGGAACATCGCGATCGCATCGGTTTTCCAACACTCCCGATTTCGAGCCTCGACATCCGCGGCTGGAATTCGCAGAGTCGCGCAAAGTGTAGCCTTTGACCTCCATCTCCACTGTCCATCTTCTCACCACCGCTCTCGACTTGGCATTCGACCCCCGCATCAACCCTCGCAGTGGCTGCTACGCTCGGACGTGCACTCGAACGCATCTCATTCCGCCAAACCTGTGAATCGCATCCCATCAGCGCGCGAGTCAAGCTGCCGAGACGTGTCTGCTTCTTGCTTCTGCACATCCACCCATCTGCGTGCATACCCTCATCGCCACGAGTGGAAGCGTCCATCACAGCATAGCCAACATGTCAGGACGAAGCAAAGTGTCGGTGCAGCCGATCAACATCATCTTCCGCCACCTGCAACAGCAGACAAGAGTGTCGCTCTGGCTCTACGACAACGTCGACTTTCGCATCGAGGGCAAGATCATCGTAAGTACAGCCGAGGCCGGCTCGTCGGGCCACAAGCAGACTGCTGACCATCATTGTGCTTGCTTTGTACTTTGGCAGGGCTTTGACGAGTTCATGAACGTGACATTGGCAGATGCCGAGGAGGTGTGGCTCAAAAAGGACCACAAGCGCGTCGAGCTCGGGCGCATCCTGTTGAAAGGCGACAACATCGTAAGTAGCGTGTTGTAACACTCGTAGATTCATTGGAAGGCTGACCACAATCTCGTTACGTATCGCTGCCCACCACTCAGACACTCATCCAACCAGCAAAGTGAATCGACCAAAAGGCCAGATCCCTCATCTGAGGCTCGGCCATCTGCATCGCCACGCCCTTGAGCCCGCCCAGGTCTCTCATCCTTGTACTTGTACTCTAGAATCAACACCATACTTTCATCGCGGCCGAAGGACACGTTTGCATCTTGACATTGGTATTACTGCGACGTGATGGTGGACCGAAGCCGCATGGAGCTTCATCGCGATGCTTGCTGGCCATATGCACCTCCAACTGCGCCCACGGCAGGAGCACCGCCTGTCCCTCGTTGCAACAAGGCGTTGCTGTCGACATTTTTGCGGTACTCGATCTTCTCCACCTTGACGTCGCCATCGATGAGCTGGTATACGTACGTGACCACAACTGCGCCTTGGATGTCGAGCACTGTTGAACCTCAACCCGAAATGAAGAATGGTCAGATACGGCGAATTGGGCAAAGATGGACACCGCTGACGACGTGCAACTTACGTGCGAAACTTGGAATGGGCGCTGGCGCTTCCTTAACATGGAGCTCTTCGTCGTCCTCATTGGCGCCGTCGGCTTGCTTGGCGGATGCGCCGTCCTTTTCTGCGGCAGTGGCATCTGTTGGCTTTGCTTTGGCTGCATCGTCGGTCTTGCTTTTTTTCGTGCTTGCCTCGTCCGTGGCGTTCTTATCGGTCTTCTTTGCATCGGCACCGGTTGCGTCGGCTTGGCCCGCCTTGGCAGCCGCCTTCTCAGCGAGCGCTGCGACAGAGGCGGGGTCTCGAAGTGGCCAGGTGGGATGCCATGCGCCTGTTGCGCTGCCCGGATTGACAAAGAAGCGGCCCTCGAGCTCGAATGCCTCGAAGCGGTGCGTGTGTCCGGTGAGAAGGATGTCAACGTCCATGGCGCGGGCGACTGCGGCGAGAGACTGCGTGTCGCCAGCCGGGACGACCTGGTGGCCGTGGAGCACGCCTATGCGTAGTGGCGCGTGGTTGAGGATGAGACTCGAGGGAAAGTGCGGGTTGTCGTCGTAGTCGCCTTTGACGAGGTGCACATCGCCAGCGATGGTGCGCAGGTAGTGGAGATAGTCGGTGTTGCACACGTTGCCTGTGCAGATGATCTGCTGGATCTTGCCGGGCACCAGCAGCTTCTTGAACTTGGCCGGCAAGTCGTGTGCGCGGAAGGGGATGTGCAGGTCGCCGATCACGAGGACCAACATGGCGCAGGAAGGCGTGCGGCGTGACGGAGCGAGAGAACAGGACGACAAGGGCTCCGAAGTAGCTGCAGATCGGCTGTCTCAATAGATTAGTGCTGGTTCTGTTCTTGTGATGGTGCGATGCGGTCAAGAGTGTTGTGCGCTCGAGATGTGGAGCTCCTCTCACACAGGCCACGGTGCAAGGGCCACAGCCCGTGCCCACTCATGCCCTGCCCCTGTGCTCTGTGATCTAACATTTTGAGATTGTGCGCCCGCCTATTCCATCCAGACGCGTCAACTGGTGCTGAGCCCTGAAAGAGAGAGAGCGCGCGCCGTTAAAGGGTTCGGATCTTCTTCTTCTTGTTGCTGCGCTGCTCAGCGCGACCTGCTTGTCTGTGCCAAAAAAGTCACGAGTCGGGTGACTGGCGAATATCAAAGTGGGCGCGGTACAGCCAACAAGCGCGACGCTGCTGTCTGCTGCCACAAAAGATGCGTCGGCTGGCTCGAGCTGCACCCCAGGCTTGGCCCTGCTGATTTCATCGTCACTCGTCCCGGCTGCTCTTCGCTCCACTCCACCTTCTAGCCCGAGCTCTTGCTGCTTGCTCCATCCTTCCGCGGCCGCCGCTCTTGGTTCGTTCGTCGACGCAGCATCGTAGTCATCGTCCTCCCCATTAGCTGTCCTGCATTGCACCTTTCGTCGCCTCCACACGATCTCGCACATCTTGATGGAGCCATCCTCATCCTCATAGAGAGACTTTTGTCTCGACCCTGTCGGCCCTCGCTCCTGGCTCCTCATCCGCTCTGTCGGCATCGCTGAGCCTTTGCAGGCGCAGTACGAGCTGCAAGCATGCCTTCTCACGAGTACGACAACAGGCATGCCTCGGGCTCCGCCTCGTCCAGGCACGACACTTGGAAATCCTCTGTCGATAACCGCTTCCATGACCATCGTCCAAGACCTAGATCTCCGAGGCGTCGCAGTCCAGAACCAGGCTATGACAGACACCACTCTTCCGATCGCAAGCGCGACCATGAAGACCGTCATCGTGAACACTCCTCCTCGCGTCGATCAGGCTACGGCCAAGACACTTGGCGTTCTTCCGGGCAGCGCTCGCCATATGCTCCCCCCTCCAACCGCGATCACCGTGATTATGGCACAACAGCTGCCTCGAGCTCCGAGCCTCGGCGCCCTTCCTCCTACTACGACCACCACGCATCCAGCCGCCGCCCTCGCTCCCCTGATAGGAACAGGCGCTCTGACATCGATAGGCAAGCGTACGACAACGAGCGAGGCTCCCGATCTTCGCACGTCCCCCGCCATGATCACGCCTATCGTGAGTCTCGGCGCCACGACGATGACAATTGGCGTACAAGGCGCTCCGACAGAAGCCGCAGCAGATCCCGTGACCGCTCGCAAAGATCCGACGCCAGAGACCATCATCGCTCCTCAGCCTCGCACCCGCCCTCGAATCCAATCGCTGAGGCTGGAGAGGCCGGAGAAGCTGGAGAGGTCGGAGAGATCGTGGAAGTCCATCGCAAGGACGATAAGCACGCTGTCAAGCCTATAGAGGCGGCCCTCGTACCACCACCGCAACCACGCCCAACGTACAAGGACGCGTCTCGGCGAGAGCCGCCGCCCCTTCCATCCGAAGCCGATGAAGATGAAGATCGCCTCGAGACGCTGGCACGCGCATCCGGTGCCTCGCGCTCTGCCAATGGCATCCATTCTACCTCCAGTCGCGACTCACATAACGCACGTCCCAACAAGCATAGGTCGGAACATGACAGCACGCCCCGGGCAAACGGCCACTCTCGCCCTTACCGAGAAGACCGATTCGGCAGCACAAGTCGCAGGTCTCTATCGCCGCCAGTCCCTGTATCCAAGTCTTTGCGGCCGAGCTCCACATCTACGACCCCGACCAGCTGGTCCCGTCCAGAGAATGCAACCCTGCCGCACATCGCAGACCCGCCGATCCGCGAGCCGCCACCTGCTCCGAGCCGATCCTTCGGCCACGTCCTTCTTCCGCACGAGCTGGATGCAGAGCAACGCGGCAACAATGCCTTGACCACGGCTCCTCCCGACAAGAAAGGGTATATGCAGGGCAAATACCCGCTCAAGTCAGCAGCAGACAAGCAAGTGCTCGATGCCAAAGTCATCGACCCGCGCAAGGGACGCAAAAAGGCCGACCTCTACCGCGATGCCCTTCATCCACTTCGCTTCATTTGGGACGCCAACTCGGTCGGCACGAAGCCCCTCCCGCCTCCACGCAACCTTGTTATCACCGGTTTCTCGGCGCTCATGCAGCCCAACCATCTATTGCCACACATCCGGCCCTTTGGCCGCATTTCGTCGTCCAAGCTCGAGATGCACCCGGCCATCGGCCAGAGCTTGGGCATCTTTTGCGTCACCTTCGCTCACGACTTTGGCGAAGACGGCAAAGCTGTCAAGGACCTTCCTGACGGACAGCAGCCGCAGAATGGAGCCAAGGCGGCAAAAGCAGCGCAGCTCGCACTCAATGGTCGTCAGATCGGACAGACTCGTGTCACTACCCTTCTCGACCGCGCCGGCGAGGTGGTGGCCGAGCAGGTCAAGCTCAAAATCGCTGCGGATCAGGCAAAGCATCGTCCTCCTCCTTCCGCTACTGCCTCGACTGGTCCTAAGTCAACATCCTCCCGCCCGTCGCAGTCCAATATGCCTCCGCCGGATAAGCCTCGCGCTCCTCGGTCTTCGGTCGATGCGGCTTCATCCTTGCAATTGCCCGCATCTTCTCCTGCGACTCGTCCGGGCCAAGACCACTACGATGCCCGCTCACCTCGATGGGCGTCCTCGAAAAGCCATTCGCGTGCAGACGACGCGCCACGATGGGACCGTCACGGCTCGTCTGCAGACTCTTACGGTCGTCGACGTCTCGAAGACGAACGCGACTCGCATCCTAGCAGATCCTACTCGAGCCTGCGCTCCGAGGGTAGCAGAAACGCAACGTCGGCCGATGGCCCACGGGCACGTCCAAAGGCGCTACCCAAGCTTCCCACCGCAGACATCTTGGACATACTCCGAGTCTCGAGGCGTGCGCACGTGTTCATTTCCAAGCCCAAGTCGTGCAACGTCGTGACCGAAGACATTACCGAGCAACTGGCCAACACTCCGCCACTTTGGACCAGGGAGGGCGACGATGGCTGGTATGCCGCTTTCAGCAACAAGGGCGACGCAACCGCGTGTAAATTTGTGAACGAGACCCTCACCATCGGAGGCTACACTCTTCAGGTGCATGTGCGGGACCCGCCGGCTGCGGCACCGCCACCCGCACAGGCAGCCGAAGCCACGAGCAAGCCTCTCCACGCCGCAGCTGCTGCATCGTCCGCAACCCGCGTCGCGGCAGCTGCACCAGCCGAACCACCGCGCAAAGCGCTCGATTCCGGCCTGCGTCCTCTCACTGCCGAGGAAAAGCAGAAGACCGAGTGGACCGAGCCAGAGCTTCAGGACGCGGTCTTCCGCATGCTCCAAAAGGAGCTTGCCGATACCTTCCTTCGCGACGTCAAAAGTAGGATTGTCGTGCCTCACCTCACCGCCTATCTCAAACCCGATGGCGAGGGCTTCCAGCTTCTGGCGAAGACAGTCATCAGGAAGCCCGCCTTCTTCTCCTCAAAAGCGCTCGATCGAGGCTCATCGATGGACAAGGCTGATAAAGAAGCACGTCTGCCCTCGTTCCGCAAGGTCTCAACTGCCAAGGCCGACAAATCGACCGCAGAGCGCGACGCAGCTGCCGCCAAGGCAAAGGCAAAATCAAAGCACGATCAGCCACGCGCCAAGAAGCAGCGCGATTCAGCAAGCAGGTCAAAGGATCGTCGTAGCAAAGACGGCATCGATGACGACAGCGAAGATATCGAAGATCTCGCGCCTTCGAAACGCAGCGGGGAGCGCGCCAGACCCAAATCCGGTGTTAAGAAGCGCGGCGCTGCAGCCTGGCTCCTCGAGTCTACGGATGAGGAAGCAGAGTCGGACGACGCGGCATCGACAGGGCCGGATGCTACATCGCGATCCGTTTCCGCGTCCGTGGAGCCCTCGCAGAACGAGGCAGACACGAAGAAGAAGTCAGGCGTCAAAGCAGGCACCGCTGTACGGAAGAAAGCGACCACAGCAGCCAAGAAGGGCGCAAAGTCGGCCGGCCTTGCAACACCAGAAGATAGCGGCGAAGGGACGGCGACGCCGGAGGTCGAGGCGGTCCAGGGCAAGACAAAGGCGAAAGCATCGGCCAAGGCAAAGCCGATCCCTGCTGATCCGTTCGAGGCCGGACTTGCGGAGGATGCCGAGGATCTCTACTTCCTCCGCCTGGCGCTCGACCATCTCAGGAATGGCGAGCTGCCCACCGACGAGTCGTGGCCAGAGGAAGACGAGCCCGAAGCGGCGGTGGAGCTCGACGGCGTTCCGGAAGCGCCCGCGCCGCACCTTACTGGAGCCGCGAGGACGGAAGGCATGTACCGCATCGCACCAGCGCACAAGGCAGCGCATCTTCCGGACCGCAACAAGGCGACCGAGGAGACGGATGCGGGCGCCAATGCGCAGGTGCTGCAGTCTGCGCGCAACAACCGAGCCGACTCGCGCCGCCTTGTGCTGGGCATCGAGCAGCACAAGCGCGAGACTGCGACGGACACGGACATGTTCAAGTTCAACCAGCTGCGCACGCGCAAGAAGCAGCTCAAGTTTGCCAAGTCGCCGATCCACGACTGGGGCTTGTATGCGATGGAGCTGATTCCGGCAGGCGATATGGTGATCGAGTATGTGGGCGAGGTGGTTCGGCAGCAGGTGGCCGACGAGCGCGAAAAGCAGTACGAACGCCAGGGCAACTTCTCCACCTACCTGTTCCGTGTCGATGATGATCTTGTCGTCGATGCTACGCATAAGGGCAACATTGCGCGGCTCATGAACCACTGCTGCACACCCAACTGCAACGCCAAGATCCTCACGCTCAACGGCGAGAAGAGGATTGTGCTCTTTGCAAAGTCGCCTATTCGACCGGGAGAGGAGCTGACGTACGACTACAAGTTCCAGTCGTCCGCCGACGACGAAGATGCCATCCCCTGTCTTTGTGGCTCGCCAGGATGTAGGCGTTTCCTATGATGATCGCGCACGCACGGTTCAAATCAAAAAGCGGTGTACAAATACATTTGGTGTGCAATCCAGTGAATGAGTGAATGCAATTAAGAGGAGTCCTCATCATCGTCAGAGGCGTTTTGAGATTGGGCTTCCTCGAGATCGGCAGGTTCGTGGTCTTCGGTGGGTCCGGGACTCGCGACGCCGTTGGTATCGTTTGGAGATTCGGGTTGCTGCTGTTGCTTGGCGGCTTGGGCGGCACGCCAAGCATGCGCCATCTGGAGCAGTTTGAACGCGCCCTTGTTCTTGTCTTCGTCGTCGGGGAAGATGAGATCGTAATACTCCTCCATGGCGCCCGTGGCGGCGTCCATGTCGCGGCGCTTCTTGACGACGCGTGGGAACTTGGCCTCGACACGCTCGAGTGTGGCGTCGGTACCGTGTTGTCGCTCAAACGACTTCCATGCCTCGAGCAGCGCCACGCGCTCGTCCTTGAGTTCGCGAGCTTTGAGCGACTCGTATGCGCGTTCAAAGACCGCACGAGCCGCATCGGCCAATGCCTGTCTCCTCTGTGCACGGATCTGCTGCTCCTCAACCGACAGCTCGCGAGGCGCCTTCTCGACCTCGGCTTCCGCATCGTCTTCGTCGTCCTCGTCATCGTCCTCGTCCTCCTCGATCGCAGCGGCTCGGTTGATCTTGGACAGCGCATACGAGATCCACACCTTGACTTGGCCGCTCTTCTCGAGCAGACGCTCGTACAGCGCATCGACGCGCTCCCACTCGCGCTCGTCGAACTCGAAATCGATATACGCCTTCCAAACGATCTCGGGCATGTCCAAACCGCCACTGAGACCCTGTTCTGCCGCTTCGGCCTGGCCGACGCCGAGCTCGAACAGCGCGCGTGCGCGGTCGATGTCAAAGAGGTTCTTCTCGAGCTCGGCAAAGCGCACCCACGTCTGCGAGTTGGTCGGATCCCACTCGAGCGCCTTTTCGTAGATCTTGCGCGCACGGTCAAACTCCTTTAGCGAAAGCTCGAGCTCAATGTATGCACTGAACAGCTTGAGCTTGGGTGCCATACCGATGGCTGTGCCCATGATCTTGCGTGCAGTGGGAAGGTCGAGCCGTCGCACCTCGAAGCGCGCATACTGCACCCAGAGCTTGGCGAACGTCAGCTGGCGGTGAGGCACGACACCGATGGCGGCCTTGTAGACTTCGCGCGCTTGCGCGTAATCGCGCATCTCGATCTCCTCGAACAGCGCATAGCGCAGCCACAAGAAGATATATCGGCGCCAGTCGCGCTTTTCGTGCGACGCAGGCACTTGTGCAATGGCGCGCTCGTATACCTCGCGTACCCGCTTGGCCGCTTGTTCCAGCTGCTCGTTCGTGCCTCCCGACGCAGCGAGCGCTCGGTAAGCGTCCTCTTCAAGCCGCGAGTAGTCGAACCACGTATCATAGTCGGGCGTCTGCCCTTGCTGCGCCGCAAGCTCTTCCTCGTACTGGATGCGCCGCTTGCCAATGACCGTGTCCTCGACGCTGCTCATGGTGCCAAACTGCTTCTCGAAGCGCGTGTAGCTCGAATAGATGCCCTCGGACTTGGAGCGCGGCAGCCGCTCGAGTGCATACTTGTAGATCACGCGCGCCCGCTCGTACTCCTTGAGGCGCGTCTCCATCTTGGCAAAGGCGGTGAAGACGCTCTGAGCCTTTTCCATCGCCTCTTCGTCCTCGCCGATGTAGTCGAGTGCCATCTGGAAGACCATGCGCGCCTTCTCAAGATCGCCGCGGTCTTCCTCGAACTTGGCCCATCGGATCCACTGCTTGGATGTCGGATGGCATGTGACGGCGCGCTCCCAGATGGCGCTTGCGCGGTCGAGCTCGCTGTAGCGGATCTCGAGGTTGATGTAGGCATGCCACGCCTTCTCCTCGGGCTCCCACGCCATCCAGCGCTCGAACACTTGGCGCGTGCCCGAAATGTTGCCGAGAAGCTCTTCGAGATGCACGTACTTGTACCACAGCTGGTCGATGCGCGGCAGAATGCTTACGGCGCGGTCGTACAGGTTGCGCGCGTGCTGGACGTTGCGCATCTTGAGCTCCTGCTCCGTATAGCGCAGCCACACGGGCAAACTATGCGGATCCCGATCGAGCGCGCGCTCAAAGACGGAGCGGCATCGGTCCATCTCTCCTTGGCTCGCCTCCCAGACGGCGTACTTGATCCAGCCGTTCATGTTGCCATAGGTGCTGTTGATGCGGTTCTCGAACTCGGTGCGCTTGCGGCCGCGGTATTCCTCGAGTTCCTCATAGTCCTCAATCCTCTGCTTTGGCGCAGCCGCAGGCGCCTCCTGACGCTCGTTGGCTTCGCGCAGGAGCTGCTCGGCAGAGATCTGGATGGGCGCAGGCGCCCGGTTCTTGATGCGGGGAGCGGAGCGCGACATGGTGGATGCGATGCGGCGCAACGGCTCGAGGGACGGTGTTGGTGAGGTTGGCGCAGCCCTTGGAACTCAAAAGCAGGCGTGTATGTGGCGGCTAGCTCTTGAAGATGAGCGGAAAGAGGCGCCGCCGATGTGCCTTTGCGATGGAGGTGGAATCGTGAGGAGTTGATGGAAGAAGCCGAGAGGTTGAACCCTTCCATTCCAGCCTGCAGCGTAGCGACAGGTCATGCTTACATCTCCACTTAATTTTGCGGGTATTCGATTGTGAGATTTTGCAGCTCGCCGCTTGAGCGTGGCTCGAGCGATCAGAAGCAACGGCAGATCGCTGTGAAGAAAAGCCGCAAAAATCGTCGTCGCCAACTGAGAGAGTCGCACTCTCCTTCTCCTCGTCCATATACCCTCAAGAAGTCCCCCTCCACCATAGCTCAAGTCATCGACGCACTGACTCGCTGTGGAATCAAGGACATGCTTTGATTGCGTGGCGTCGATGCTTCCAGGTGCTTGCTTGCAAAGCACGACGTGATTCCTGCACTTTGGTGGGACCGCACTTCATTTCGGCTGTGGTTAACCTTATTGTCGGTTGCCGCACAGCCTTGCTCGCAGACACGGCTGTAGCGCATCGCCCGCAATCATGGGTCCCTCAAGACACACGCGGTCGGGCGCGGCTGCTGGCTCTTCTGCTTCGAGTCGCGCTCAAGATTCGCCTTCCGCTTCCGCACTGTCAACACGAGCCTCTTCCGCGAACGGCTTGTCCAAAACACCCACAAGAGCATCACCATACACAAGGACTCCCACAAAAGCCTCTTCCAGCCTCAGCCTCAGCCTCGGTCCCAGCACGCCGGTGTCGCGCACCAGCTCGCCAATGATGCTGCGCGAGATCTTCTCCATGATCAGTCCCTTCCGAGGCCATAGCCGCGCCAAGAGCTCGGCTGCCTTTGGTGCCGCCGATGAGGACGAGGAGGAGGATGAAGCGCTGGATGGGGGCACGGCCGAGTCGATTGGCGAGGACCAGGTTACTGAAGACCGCATGATCGAGGATGCGGAGGAAGGCGTCTCTGCCGCAGCCGACGCGTCCTCATCCCGCCCTCTCCAGCCCAAGACCCTCGATTTGTCGGTCCCTTCACAAACCTCCCGTCGCTCTGCGAGTCCGAAGCCTGCGGTGTCATCGTCAGCACCAGCAGGGTCTCTTCCCCTGGCCAACAGCGCGCTCGTCACGCCCGGCCTCCGACGTCAGGTGATGAACGTCCAGTCAGAGGCTGGGCCCTCTACACCCGGGCCGTCAGCACCGCTTCACGCCCCTTCGCAGACAAGCCCTGTCTCGCGCAATTACGACCTGCTTGCGCGCTTCTTCGCGGAGAAGCAGCGCGGTGGCCAAGGCGCCCTCACCGAAGTCGAAGTCGAAGGATGCATCAGGCTGATCGAGGAGAGCATGACGCACGGTCGCAACCTCGAGTCCGAGTTCGGCCACGCCTACCCTTCCTCGTACGCACCCGCATATCCGGTGATGCAGAGCAGCGGCTTTGCCCCTTCCTCTCGCGCCAGCAGCATCGCACCTCCTGCCATGCCCAGCTCGCAGTCCATGAACTCGCTCTTCCATCCTGGTACGAGCCGGCTCACAGCCTCCTCGAGCGCATACTCGTTCCTAGCGCCTCGAGCTCCCGCCTCGCAGTCGAACAACATCGGCTCGTCAGCCACCTCGTCTCGTCGCCGGCCCATCTATCTCGGTCCCGGCATGAGCGGACTTTCTCTCAATCGTAGACGGCCCCTCGCAAACTCGGCTCGAGGGTCGGCGCTTTCCAAGACGCTTGCACATGGTTCCTTGACCCGGTCTAGCACCGACCCGAGCCTGACAAGGCACTCGAGAGACGTCGATGACTCGCTGGAAGCCGCAGATCGAGCTGCAGGCCCAGAAGAAGCCAAGCGTCGCCGCACGAACGCGACGAGCGAAGCCACACCGTCTACACAAGGCCGCCAGTCGGCTGCAGACCAGGCGGTGCAGTTCGAGTCCGCATACGAGAGGGAATCGCGTCAGAGTAGCTTGCTCGCCAGAGATCTCGCCTCGTCATCATCAGGCACCAACGCGTCCACATTGAAGAGGTCGGCTCCTGCTGCGGAGACGGCAGCGCCCATTCCGGCCCGCACGAGCCCGCCCAAGGTGCCCACTCGTACCGCAAGCGCGATCCAAGACATCCTCAAGACAACGCCTCCCGTGCGTCCTCCCACCAAACCCGAGCTGGTCAACCCTTACCAATCAGCTGCACCTCTGCCCGCCAAGGGCAAGCGGGCGGCAGACGACGACGACGCGGCTCCGGTGGCGGTGCGCCGATCCGCGCGCACTTCCATGCTGACGCGTGCCAAGGCGCGAGAGTCGGCACGAGCAGCCGAGAAGAACAGCCCTCCCAAGGAGTCTGTGCTCGACCTCATCGAGCGCACCGCACCCAAGTTGCCCGCAGCCCGCAAGAAGGTCGACAGCGAGAGCACGCAGCCCCAATCAAACGGCAAGGCGCCTGCGGCGGAGTCGACGCCGGCTCCTGCAGCCGCTGCAGAGCCCTCGGCGGAAGAGCGCAAGCTCCAAAAGACCGAAGAGGTGCAGCGGCGGCTGGAGGCCCTCACCAAGTCCAAGAACCAGCAGGAGCAGAGCGCAGCATCCAAGACCTCGCCCGCCGATGCGACGCAGAAGCCCGTCAAGCCGAATGCGGCGCTTGTTCCCCCGCAGTATACCTCCACCAAGCCCAAGAAGCCCTCGCCGCTCTCGGCCGCATTCCGCGCACCGGATTCGCCAAGTTCCGACTCGGAGGCACCGGCTCCTCAGCCTCGCGGCAGCGCCGTCCCTCCGCCCAGCTTCAACTTTGGCAGCACCGTGTCTGCCAATGCGGCCAAGGCGCCTTCGTCTGGATTCTCGTTCAGCGCGCCCAAGCCGGCCGTGCCGGCTACGTCTACGCCTTCGACGGGCTTCTCCTTCTCCGCGCCGGCATCATCGGCCGCGACGTCGGCCAGCGCTCCCGCGCCCACCTCTGCACCTGCCCAGGCTCCGTCGACTGGATTCAGCTTCACACCAGCGCCGGCGGTGCCCGTGGCGCAGAAGCCTGCCGCCGCGCCCTCTACCGGTTTCAGCTTCTCGGCCCCTGCAGCCGTGTCGGCTTCTGCGCCCGTTTCCTCAACATCGAAGGCTCAGCCCGGCCCATCGAGCGGTGCCTCGCCTCGTGCCGAGGTGCTGGCAGAGGACGCGGCGAAGCTGCCCAAGTTTGAATGGCAAGCCCCACCGGTCCAGGCACCGGGCACCGGTGCTGCTGATCGTGCACTGCGCGACGAGATCAAGGCCGTGGCTCAGGCCGCACTGCCCAAGTTCGATTTCATCTACGAGATCGAAACGCCGCGCGAGAAGTCGCAGCTAGCCATCGCCGACACGAAATCAGTGCCGTCTTCGACATCGGCACCCAGCGGAGGATTCAGCTTCTCGCCCATCTCGTCGGCACCAGCCGTGACGCCTGCAGCGCCTGCTGCTTCAACTGCGGATTACACGACCGAGTCGACTGAAGATGGTGCTTCGGGCGATCCGAGCAAGACGCAGTATTCGGGACTACTCGGCGAGGGCGAGGGCGAGGAAGGCGAACAGACGCTCTTCGAAGTGCGCGCCAAATTCTGGAAGCTCGACGCGGAGACCAAGAGCTGGAAGGATCTGGGCGTGTGCATCACCAAGCTCAAGCTCAGTGCTGAGACGGGCAAGCACCGGCTTCTGGCGAGGAACGAGGCCAACGGCAAGGTCGCCGTCAACTTCATGACGTACAAGGGGCTCAAGACGACGCAGGACAAGACGATCAATGCGTTCCTCGGCTTCGACGGCAAGACGCCCACGCAATACAGGATGAAGATCAAGACGGAGGACCAGGCGAGCGAGTTCAAGCAGAAGCTCGAGGCCGCCGCGGCCAAGGCATGAGGCCCTCGGGTCGAGCAATGGACCCAACGATCAAACGTCGTTTGTGCGTTTGTAGTGTGTGTGTGATGAGCAGCTTCCCCCCCTCCCTTTCCCTTCCCTTCCTCATTTGCATGCCCCTATTATTTGATTGATCAGTCCCTTTTCCTCCGTGGCTGGTTGATTGAAGAAGGAGGCTAGATCGAGATCCCGCTCTTCGGAGTGGGGTTGCGCGAAACTAGGATTTAGGTCAAGAATCTCTTTTTGCTTCCGTGGGACTTGACCCATTGAACGTTTCACACATTCCTTCCCTTCTTCTTTCCTTTCTTCTTTTGGCAGGAAATGCAACTTATCCTATCAGCAGGTTTATGTGACGGGGCGTGGTGAGTATGGCTTCGATTCGACGTTTCGATGGTGGCGTTTGAGATGGACAGATCAATGGCGAGCCAGACTGGCTTCTCGTTCAAGGCTACCATTTCAGGAAGGGAGGGGTCGGTGAAGTTGATACACGTCAGCAGAACCACATCCTCCTTGACTATGTTGGAAGCCTGAATGGAAGCTTCTACAGTCTGACGGGCCCATTCATCCTCTGCCTGAGGGTGGTGGGTTTTGCTCGACAAGGCTCAATTCGTCCTAGAGAAACACGAGGCCGGCGTGCACATCGTAGCGATCCTAGACCGCACCCTCATCCTCAGACCGGGTGCGTGTTTCCAGCCGCGAAGCACCCTCGCATGTCGATTGGGTTCTGCGTCGATGGCGAGCTGCCGTGCATGCGGGCTGTGGTGGGCTTGGGTGGGCGAGCTGCTGCCCCTGGGCGGCGGTCTCGCCTCCAAGGCCAAACTGTCTTCCGAGAGCACCGAGGAAGTGCAGTGTTCGTCTCCACCGACATCTCCCTTCCTTTGCATTTTCACTTTCATCATCGTGGAGCTCTATCTGTCTGTGTTGATGGCAGAGGCGTGTCACTTTGGCGTGGCCGATGCCCGATGGACGTGGCCCGGCCAAGATGCGGTTGACCGAGGTTGGCCGGCGGGAGACTTCCGCACGATGACAGTTGGGTGGTTCCAGCCGATTCGACATCGCATGCACGTGGGCTTCGATTTGACCAGCAGCCTCGCATCGGTGTTTGCGCGCAATCTCCGAGCATGCGGCATCGCAAACACAGCATCGCATCGATTGCCGTCGGGTTTTGGCATCTCGGATCGAGGATCTGTCGCCAGCGTAGCATTGGTATCTTCGTCACCCCAGATCTATCGGGCGGTACCCTGCTCTTTCAATCGCCCGTCCGTTCCACCATTTTTTTTCGAAAATGTCAGCAGCTTGAGCCTCGGACTTGACAGAGTGTGAAAAAAGGAGGCAAGAAAAGGCGAAAAAAAAGAATCCGGCGAGGCCGCTGCGGAGCACTCTAAAGTCGGATGCAAATAAGATTAAGCTGCAGCTGCATGGCTCGATGGGCGCGGCTACATTTTTCGGGCATTCTTCGCAGCTCTTGCGTCTCCGAACTCGCTATCTACCTCTTGTCCGGCTTACGGTTCACTTCCACTCACTGCATCGCCCGGGTAAGACCGCATCCAGGCTATATCGTTTGACATCTCTCCCGTCGTCCGAACGAACCGATCGAAGATGGCGACTCGCTGTCTGAGGCAGTCACGTGGGCGCCATTACCGAGAGTGCGAGACTTATCTCCGCATCGTTTCTGCACATACCAGGCGCCAGCAGAGCTGCGCCTTGACAAGCTCAGAAGCACGAGGGCATCTCGGAGCGAATTGTTAAGAGCCAGCGCTCAGAGAAGCGCCAGAGTGAAGTCGGGGATAGCGCGAGCGGCTCGGAATCCGACGCTCTGGGGCGGAGGGGCGGAGGGAACGATCTAGGGTCCCACACCCAGGCTCTGAGAAAAGAAGAGCCGGATGCAATTAAAAATGCTGGACTTTGACGGAGAGCGATCTCGCCAAACACGCAGAGGCCCCTCGGGTTCACCTTGCAGCGCGCCGCGTGCAGCTCAAGCGAGCGTGCAGTCAAATTAGGCGCGGCTGCAGCTCGCAGTGCGTCTTGTTCAGCCGCAGCCATGGGCAGCAAAGACGCCGATTTCGGCCCGACTCCCAGCTTGCTGGTGCGCGCACGTACGAACGAATCAGCAGAGACGGTCGTGTGTTGTATCGAGTGTACGAAGCATGGGCAGGGAGGGCACAACCATCAAGCTTCAGCAAGGACGGCGGGGTAACCAAGCGAATGCAAACAAAGCTTACGTTAGAGGCACGATGATGCGATTGATATCAATAAAGCGCACGGTCGTCCCAGCATTTGAAACCGGGCAATGCTACCGTGTACCATTGCATGTCGGTCACCATGCTGCAGCTGGCCTCGGTCGCCTATCCGGGCTCGAGTTGCAATGGCGAGACTGGACGACCGGAGCGTCCAAAATTCAAGGTCCACCGATCGCCGCCTGCAGGGGCTTGCAGAGGAGCGAGATGAGCCTAAACAAAATTACAAAATGACCGTCGAAGGCTGCAGGCATGCATGTCCAAGGTTGGAAAATTGTGGTAGACTCACAAGGTACCGGAACGGTCAGAAAAGAGGCGAAAAGGCGACGCGACGGTGAGCTGTGGCTCGGATCGACGTGTCCGGACCGCGCGCTGTCAGTTGTCGCGGCCAAGCCGGAGTGTACCCTTGCGTTTCGTCCGTAAGGGACGCGTGTCAGGCGCGGCGTCAAGCGGGCTGCCACCCAGATCGAATGTTTGAGTCAACAGCCGAGCCTTCGATCCTGACGTGCAGATGTCGTTCAGCCGCAGAGCCGCTCACTTTAGGCTTTTGGCGCCTCGCCTCTGGCCCACCACCTTTTTTGAGCTGCCATCGCGGTTGGTGCTCATTCCTCGCGCGTCCGGCCGCTTGCAATGCCCAAAGAGTCTCCACAAACGACCTCCACTGCGAGTCTTAATTGTGCATCGCAAAGCCATCCTGGGTGTGGAAGAGCGATCGGACAAGAGTCCCTCTCCATCAACAGGTGCATGCCGGATGCAGCTCCGTCTTTTTTCGTGGTGCTCGGAGCCCGTAAGCAAAAACCTTGTCTTTGTCCTCGTGCTTTCACGACGTTCCGAGCGCTTCCTCGCTTCCCCAGACAGCCATCCGCGCACGGGTACATCCACGATCGCTGGCGAGTGAGCCGGACGAGGAATGCGGCCAGCATGAAACAGCGTGCTAGTGAGCACGTAAGGCACGCACCACCGACGAACCCAGTAACCGCTGCGCTTTCGGCCCCACGCGCCCTTCCTCTGGCTGCGGCCCCAGCTTGTTCTGAAAGAGATAGCAAGAGTAGCAGCGCGGGCTTCGGCATTGAGATCGAGCAAAGTTGTACTGCAACGGTCAGAGGCGGTCAGAACAATGGTGGACGGAGCTCGGCTGAGTCTGGCTGCTCCGCGTGCCAAAAGCGAGAGAGAGAGCCTAATTGCCAATAAATTCTATTGATCCGGGAGGGGGCTTGGCTGAACTGCCGATCGGAGCGTGCATTGGGCCCGAATCAGCCAGCACCGATACCATCACACCGCCGATCGACTAGTTGACCAAAGTCTAGCCTTTGAGGATTGAAACGCTCGGTCCAAATAGTCCGAAAGTTGGTGGGGCCGGTCAAGCCAGATTGATTGCCAATAGCAATAGGGTACCGACAAGCCACACTGTGAGCGCAGCGTGGAGGACAATGGAAACGCTCGATGTGATTCCCGCCCGAGGCTCCCGTTGGTGCTAGATTGAAAAATTGTAGCCAAGCCGCAGACGACACGATTCACTCTGCTGTAAATTGACTTCGGCGGTCAGAGGCCTAGATCGACACCGGTGGAGCGGGCCAGCTCTGATAGGCCTCGTCGCTTAGCTCAAGCACGCAGGACGAACAAAAAGAGAGAAAGCAAGCTTGTGCACACACAATGAAACGGGTCCTGCAGAAGGTACCGAAGAATAAGAGAGGAGGAAAATACAAGACTCGTCTTTTCGGATTGCAGGCCAGGTTTCGAGTTCAAAGAAAGCAGGGGCTGCGATCCGGGGATCGAACGCCGGGCACACGGTGCTTGCGCTGACCCCACGACCATCGCTGTGCACATAGTCGCGCATCTGGCACCTGGCACCAGCCCGCTTGTCAACGTCGATCCTAGTGTGACGGCGCCAGGCGGAAACCTTGTTGACCTCGCTTGGCGTTGCGCGCGGCTTCGGTTCGCTGCGATCCTGGCTACAAGCAAGGGCGTAGGCAACGCTCGATCGGTCCGCTGCAACATGCTTGTCAGTCGCCATACGCGACCTGTTCTCCTCGGGTCTGGTGGTTCTGCAAAGCCTGAAGCTCTAAAGTTTAGATCAAGGCGTGTCTGCTTGCTGTTGAGTTGGCGCATGCTTGCCTAACCAAACCATAGCTGGCAATCGCGGCTTCGGCAGCCGCTCGGGTCCTATCGACGTGACCTCCAGCATCCACATCCAGGTCTTCAATTTTTAGCGAGACCGGATTTTCCGCCCAGCCAAGTCAGTCCAAGCTCTTTCTTAAAATTTATTTTCTTCGCGCGTTGGCAAAAGCAAGCGAGCTTCCCTTTCTTTTTTTTCCTGACACTCTGTGTTTTTGTGCCTCGAGGGTTTGGACGGTAGGCTTTTGATCGCACCCTGAATTCCCCCCACCCAGTCAGCCACACGTTCTTTGACCGCACGCAGCTGGGGCTGCTGCTGCTGCTGCTGCTCCTTGTCTACGATTTCGAGACTCACGCAATCCAAGCTCGCACTTCGGATGCCTGTCTCGATCCTGTACCTCTGCTCGCCTGCGCGCACTCCACTTCGGCTCTTGCTCGCCTCGCCTCTGCTCCCTCGCCCTAAAGTCGAGTCTAACTCTGTCTCCCTCCCGCGCGCGCGCGCCTCCTCCACGCTTCTACCCTACACTCTTCCGGCGCCCTTCGAAGACCCAAGACGGTCGTATCGCTGTCGCCACAACAGGAACAGCAATCAGCGCCCCCAGCCTGTCTGCGGCGACTGCTCAGACGCGCACTTCCGACCGAAACCCTGCTCGCCAAGCCATATCCACCTTTGGTCCCCCCCTGCCTGGCCAACGCTCCCACCATCCTCCTTCCTTTCCTCCTTCACCCTCCGTCCCGGCCCGCCGCCAAACACCACCATCCTTCCATCATCACAAGGCGACGTCGCTTCGCTGATCCTTACACCGTCGTCACCCTTGGCTACGACAGCATCCTTCTCCGGCCTCCGCTTCCTCCACACTCGACCAACAGTGTGCTTCTTCCTAGTCGCCAGATCGACCTTGCTGCGACGTTCTCGAAGCTCTCGCCTCGGCACACCACACACGCTGCGGTAACACCGAATCCCTCCGTTGTCTAGGTCTCGTCCCACGAGATCCCGCTATACGACTCCATCACGGCACCGTCGTTACGACTCCGTGCCTAGGCTCCATTCAGCCGCCCTCTTCTCGACCTAGCTGCCTTCCAGCTCCTCTGGTTCTCCTCGCTTCAGCGCCGTCTCCTTGCTCTCGCAAAGTCCGACCCAGTCCGTCTTGATCGTCTGCACCGCCTCTGCCCATCATGCCGAACAACTACCCCAACGCGCCGCATCCGCACGACCGCTATGCGTACCAATTCGAAGGCAGCAGCATGCATTCATACTCGCACCGCCATGCGCCCATGAGGCCCGACTTTGCGCGCTCGCAGACCGTGCCCAGAGGCCCCCTGCCCGGCCCTCCCCATGGGCCCATGTACCCCGACCATGAGCCGGCCGAGCGCAGCTATCCGTCGCACCACGCGCCTCATCCCACCTACACACGACACCACCACTCGTACTACGACGAGCGCGGTCCTCTGCCTCCGCCGCCGCTTCACCATCGTCACGCACCCACCGACGATCACTACTACGCATACGAGCGTCGATCGCCCACCTTGTCGAGTGCACCCCACCACCACGCCCCCTATGGCTACGGCTACCCTGGCCATACGCACCGTCCCGCTCACCCGTCCGCGCGCCCATCGCTCCATCCGCATCATGCCTCCTTCTCTTCCGCAGGCTCGCCCACGTCGTCGTCGCTCCATGGCATGCGCGGCTCCATCGGGCACCCGCCCAACATGCCCACCGGCTCGCACCAGCAACCCACCTACCGCGGCCACATCAAGACCACCAAAGACGCCATCCTGCTTCTTGCCGCATGCGATCTTGGCGCTGACGCCGGCGCTCCCGGCATCCCGCCGCCGCGCCGCGTGACCCGACGTCTGCTCGATTCGGAGCGCGCCGACCTCATCTGCTCTGGCAGCATCTTTGTCTGGGACGAGAAGGAAGCTGGCATGCGCCGCTGGACCGATGGCAAGTGCTGGTCCGCCAGCCGCGTCAGCGGATGCTTCCTCACCTATCGCGAACTCGAAGCACGCAAGAAGCCCTCGTCGTCCATCACGGGTGGACCCACGTCGAACCTCTACAAAGCAGAGGGGCTCATCAAGCAGTCGTTCAGCATGACCACCACCTCGGGACGCAAGCTGCACGTCATCTCGTACTACACCAAGCGAGACGTGCGCGAGGGTCTGCTGCGTCGCGTCAGCGAAGATCCACGCTTCGTTGGAGAGAACGGCGGAGAATGGGGCCTCGAGGTGGATGAGGCCGAATACCCCGATCCGATCAGCCGTGCCGGCGACCTCCCAGCTGGCCTCCACCCCGACGAGCTCGAAGGCTCTCAGTCGCCACCGGGACCGGCTCACGCCGAGCTCGCCGACATCCGAACAGCACGAGGCGAGGCTACGACACACGGCAAGGAAGCCGCTTACGCGGAGCGCAAAAGAAATCTGAGCCCCAGATCGGCGGTGGACACGCACGCGTCTTTGGACCGCAGCCGCGCTCTGCCCGTCTCGCGAGAGGCGCGCAATGCATTGCCGCAGCAACACGACAGCGCTGCGAGGCAGGGCGTCACCGGACGCGACGCCGATACCCACGCCACTTCGTATGGATGTGTCAAGAGCGAGCCGAACGAGAAGCTCTCATATCCGGCCGAGGTCACGCCGCTGCACGAGGCGCGCGGCTTGCTGCCGATTCGACCCATCCCTGTCGACTCGAAGCTCGCATTGCTTCCGCTGCGTCGCGACAGCCACGACTCGGCACCGGACGCACCGCCGCACCACGCGCACGATGCCGGCCATCTGTATGGACGCAAGCGCTCCTACCAGGACTTCCGCGGCGCGTCGCGCTACGACGAAGGCCCGGCGGCCGAGGCGGGCGCTGGCGCGGGGCGACCGATCCGTCCGCGGCTGCAGCGCATGCGAAGCTCGAGCATGAGCCAAAGCCAGGGCTCGGCGCAGGACGTGCTGGCGCCCATCCGAGCGCTCGGACGCGTCAACTCGGACGACGAAGGCGTCTCGAAGCTGCGATCGACGCACGCCGGCACGCCGGGCTTCAAGGAGCAGCACGATTCGGCGGTGGGTGCACTGCTGAGTCTGCGCAGCGGGAGTGGATCGAGCGACGACTCGTGTGCCTCGAAGCTGTCGCCCGCCACCACAGCACCCAGCAGCGCCGATGCGGACGAGGCGAATGCCAAGCCTGCCTTCTCGAGAATGGACCGCGCCGCGCTCGACCGCTTCAGCGTGCGCATCTGATGTTACCTGTCTCGCTTCTACACTCGATATCCCCTCTGTCTCTTTTGATGATCCCCCACTGTGTTTTGTAGGACCCGTTCTCGATCTGTCTTGTCTGTACACTGTAATCTTTCCCGGTCGACGATGGCTCGCATACTCTGCCATCTTGTCCAACGTCTAGTCTCGCTCCGCTACCCCTTGGCCTCTTATACGCACTCACTCTTTCCCGGTAGCCCTCCCTCTCTCCTGATTGTTGTTCTCCCCATGTCACCGCAGCGCTAATGACTCTTGCATACACGAACTCGGAATCAAGCATCTGCATTTCTCGATCTATTTCGGTTGTGGCAGCCATGTGTGCGCGAACCGGCGATCAGTAATGCCTCGGATTGATCGGCAGACGCGGCGATACGGGAGGGTTCGACGATACGGATCCGAGACAGGGCGGAGAAGACGTGTGCACGTGAACGATGAGAGTGGAGGATCGGCAGGTCTGGGTCGAGAAGACCCTGGATGCAGACACAGACAGAATCGCCGACTCGCGTGATCATCACCACGGCGCTTGCAAAGGAGCACGCTTAGATCAGCAAGGCGTTCGAGACCATGATCGACATGACGGACGGAGAGAGGTAAGCTCAAGGCTCTGACATGCGGCACCCCTGTTTCGGACGTCTTTCGCCCAGAGCTCCGCACGCTGCTCATACTCCGCACGCTCCGCACGAGAAGAATTGCGAGTTGGTCGGGGTCGCATCGCGGTTGGATCTTCCAAGGTTGATCGGGTCGCGAATCGCTTGGCATCGTGCGTTTGGGAAGGCTCCGTCGGGCCGGACTGAGAAAGGGCTAGCGAAACCTTGTTGCGCGCGCTTACGACGCAGGATGAACGCATGGCCGAGCGCGGCACGCTCTGCATTTCCCACGCCCTGAAAATCCCAGCAACCAAGCCCGAAATCGCCAACGGCCTTCTCCATTGTATGCATGGTTGGCAAACTTTAAACAAAACTGCTCGCCGTGGATTGGAAGCCCCTTGCACCGCAAAGGTCCCCGCTGCAAGTGTGCCGTTGCCAGCAAATCTCAATTTGACACGCTGGAAGTTCGAGTTCTTGGCTTTGTCTTGCAAAGTGCGGGGTGCTTTGAGACTCCCAAGGCTCCCAAATTGGGCCGACCGAACGAAGGTAGGTGCGGCAAAAAAAAACGAATAGAAAGGGTTGCAGGAGCGAGTCGCTCGATTCTCACGATGTCGGGCGAAATTTTGTGGCGGCAAACGCACGAATCGCTATGAAAAATCCCATGACGCTGTATGCGCCGGCAGCGGTTGCAACGCCTCGAGAGCGACAGCCGCCTCCAATGGCTCGGTGCAATTGTTCTGCAGAGCGTTGTCAGTGCTGTTGCCGCTCGATCCCCTGCTGTGGGTCCACGCGCTTCCATCTCGGGATTATGCACTCATTGTGGCGGTTCAAAGATGAAGGAACCGTGTTGCCGTTGCAGCAGCGCCGTGCATGGCGTTGGCCACGGCCAAGAGGGTACTTTGTTGCTCGCTTGGAGAGACGCGGAGATGGGCCGACAGTGAAAAGGGTCTGAGCGTACTTACGCGAGACAACCTGCCCCGCAACGCTCGAGCCTGCCTTGACCGGTGACAGCGCGACCCTGGATGCTCAAGCCAGGCCGCCGCGATCATGTCACGGAGCCTCGGTGTGGGTGAAAGCCACTTTCGGGTCTCGGCACCGCCCGAAATGACGGTCGGAACGACAAAGGCGGCGAGGAGAGAGGAGCGCGGAGCTTCCCCGTGCGCCACTTTACAACCCTTGGCTGCCTGCTTGGCCGCACTCTTTGGCTTTCGTTTTCGGTTTCGCTTTCAACCTCCGAAGCGGCCGAAGCGCTTGCTGGCCAGACACTCCTGCGTCCATGGTGCAATTACAGCAGCAATTACAGCAGCAATTGCAGCAGCAATTTAGGCTGGGACCAAGGGTCGGGCGGACTTTGTTACCGCGCTCGCTGGCTGGCTCGGTTGGGTAAGCGGTGTGTTGGGCGCTTTCCGGTGCACATGGCACCTCGGCTCCAGCGAAACGCCTCTTCGGTGCAGGCGTCCCTGCAGGGCGCTCGCCCGTTTGGGTTGCGATGCAAATCTTTCCCAGGCTCGACGTTGAGGCCGCATGCCTTCCAACCAACGCAGGCACGCCAGCCCATGCGCACACTGCATTTGCGTTGGTTGTGTCCACACACTCGAACCGCCTTGCATCTCGCGACAACCGTTTGGCCGCACCGCTATTCGCTCGCTCTTTCCGTTGCGTAGCGTTGCAGCGAGAGCCGATTCGTAGCGCTTCGTCTCTCGTCCGCCTTCCGATGGTCGTGCACGCCAAACCCGACCGACCGTGGTGGCGTCGAGTTTGCGTGGTCCCACACACACACACACTGGCCTCGGTCTCGGCGGCTTGATCTCGGTAAAATTGCCTAGAGTTGAGGCGCATGGACGCTCCACCGCCCTAGATACCGTACATCTCTACAGCACGGCCCTCCCGGTGTGCAAGCGCATCAATGGAAGCCGCTCGTACTCGAGCTCGCTTGGCAGTCTCGTAAGGTACCCACGATCTGCACCCTTCATGCTCTTTTGCGAAGTGTGGCTTGGGCCCAATCGCCATCCGGCAAAGTCCAGTCCAACGCACCAGCCTCCTGCTTCGGCCCTCGCCGCCAGCAGTCGACGTCCCCTTTCGTCGTCGTCGCACCTCCTCCTCCATCCTGCTTCCGCATCACTCTCATCCCCGACCGGCTCTCCCAAGTCCCCGACGCATCAATCGAGGCTTGCCGTGCGCGTGCGTTCGTGTGCACGCCATCTTTTTGCAGCAACACACGTGGTCAAGCGCTTCTCTGACTGGCTGGCACCCGTCCCACGCTATTGGATCCGAGACAGCTTTCGCTTCCTCCCGCCGATCCGCTACAGCTCCTCGGCCAGCCTTCTGCTGCCTGCACTGGCCGCCGAAACCGAGCCGCTGGCTCGCGCCTCTTAACCATCGCCCAACAGACTCGTCTGCTGCGATTTCCTTCCCCTCGTTCTTTCTGCTTGAACTTCTTCCCTTCCTTTCCGTTCTCCACTACCCTTTGGATGCTGCCTTGAGCTCCAAGCAACGTCTGTCGCTTACAAAACGACTGCATCGCCATCTTCAGTATCAACTCGACACACCATGGCGGCGGCTCAGCGCGGTCGCCACTACATGGCCCCGCACACTCCACAAGCTTCTAAGGCAGAAGCTATGTACCGTCAGGCTTCGGGCGAGTACAGCTTTGACTCGATCCGATACGCTTCCAACGCGAGCCAGCCCAGCCTTTCTCATAGCATCGCCACTTATCCCGAATCGACTCCGTCGTCGGTGTGTCGGCCGGAGTTCGGCGACTATCCGCACGACATGGCGCACAGCGACTGCGGAGCGAGCTTCATCTCCGAGGTCCCACCTTCGCTCGACGACAATTCCGACATCGACGAGGCTCGCTCCACCAACAGCTCCAAGCCCACCTTGATCAAGTTTGTCGAGCCCGTCGTGCAGCGCGACCACCACGCCGGCCAACAGCGCCTGACGGGCATGAAGAAGAAGATGCACAAGAAGAAGTCGGCGCAGGCGCTCCAGTCGGAAGCAGACCTCAGCGTCCACCACTTACCCGTCCTTGGTTTCGACGACGGCCTTGCCAGGCACTCGTCCGAGCTGGGCATGTTGAAAGATGCGATGCATTTCCCCAGCGTGCCTCCTCGAGACGGCCGCATCGTGCCCAAGCAAGAGCAGTGGAACGTTGACACGATCGACATTGCGCTCGACGATCTCGTTCTCGAAAAGGGCAAGACTCGGTCGATGCTCGTATCGCCAAGCTCCTCCGTCGACACGGCCGTGGTGTCGACTGCATCTGACCTGCGCGCCAAGGCTGCAGCCATGCGGGCGTCTGCCTCGGTGCTTGATGAAGCTAGGCAGGATGACCTGCAGTACAAGCCCCAGCCACGTGCGCGTACGCTGAGCAACGCTCCGCGATCTCCGCGTCGTCTGCCTGCAGATATGCCGCCCTTGCCGCCACTGCCCTCGGGCCTGGTTCAAGCTTCGAGCGTCAACGGTTTGGCTGGCTTGCAAACGGCGGCCGAGCATCCTCTTTCGACACCCGACATTCCCAGCTCTCCTGCCAGGAGTGTGGCTAGCGGCGCGGCCTTTGCTCCGCGCAGCAGCGTCAGCAGCCAGCTTCGGCCCGCCCATTACAGTCCCGACGAGGAGAATGTGTTTGCCTTTTCTCCACCCAGCCTGTCTGGGCACGGCGAGGAGCCGACGCCTACGTCTGCAGAGCTTCCAGCTGCCCGCGGCATGGGCACCCGGCTCGGCTCGATGGCCTCGTCCAACCACAGCAGCTTGAAGGACCTCGACCCACGCGGGGTGATCCAGCGAGCGCGCATGCAGACGATGAGCTGCGGCCTCGATGCTGAGATCGCCGGTTCGGTGGACCTGGCCGAGGAGTCGTCGAGCTTTGACTACGCGACGCGAGGACCATCGGGCGTCCAGGCTGAAGACTTGCCGCCTCTGCTGTCGAATCACTATCTGCAGGGCAGCGAGTTCTCGTCGATCGACCAGGCCGAATACGAGCGCCTCCACCGACTGCCCGAGAGAATGCAGGCCGCTGCTGCTGCTGCCGCGGCCGCGTCGGCAGCCGGTAGCCACCGCCTCTCGCACAAGCACCTGTCCAAGCACAGGAAGGGAGCCGGCGCTCCTTCGGCTGTGAATCACTACGAGCCCATCAGCATCTTGCGCGCCGAGGCCGCCTTCCTCAAGGACGACGTCAAGAAGACAGACAAGGAAAAGAAGAAGAAGCTCTGGCAGACGCCGAGCAGCAGCAGCAGCGTCAGCAGCCGTTCGCATGCCGCTTCGTCGCTCAGCCGCACGGGCATCTACTCGTCCACGTCGGACGTGTCGTCGGTGTCCGATAGCCAGCATCGCCTCAAGTCATTCAAGTCTTCCATCCGTCTCAAAACGATGAAGTAGAATTTGTTTCCATCACTGCATTTCAGATACCCGCCCACATCATCCTAGACCTTCCTTCATGTCTGCTTTCTCGCTTCGTTGATGCAATCAAGGCGTCGACAAGAACACATCTGACCACAGTCATTGATTGCCTGCGACGTCTCCGATTGCGTATACATTTGAGGTCGCCTGCACTGTGGGGTAAAGAGTGGGCGGCGGCCGACAAGCGGGCATCGGCGGGTCGTGTCGAAAATAGCCTCCGCGGGCACAATACCTGTGCCGCCTTTTGGAGCCGACCTGCTTTTGGCAGCAAGCGATCGAATCGGGCCTGCCAAGCCGAGAGACCCCAAAATGCACCCCAAAGCAGGTACCAAAAGCTCCATAAAAACGACACAGCACAGCGCGGCATCGCCTCTTTGCATGCGAGCAGCAGCGGATGCAATCTCCGGCCCGCCTCAGTTGCTTGGATTTCTGCGAAAATGCGAAAATGCGCATTGGACAGCGCGGAGGTCAGCCGCCTTGGCCCCACCCGCAGCCCGCAGTGACAAATTCGCCTGCGAATTTCACACAGCACAGCACGCCGTGTGAGACAGAGAGAAATAGCCAAAAAAGGAGGGGGAAAAGAAACACGGACGCTGAACCTCGGCTTGGCTTTCGAGGCGCGGCCGAGTCGCTGCTGCCACGCTGCTGCCAAACTGCTGCCCTGCCGCCAGCGGACAGTGCAGGGAGTGCTGCGAATGCTACGAGCAGGTCTCCGTCCCGGTACCGACGAAGCTAGTGAACGAGAGGAGTGCGCTCGGTGTTCCTTTCGCCTTGCCATTGCTGCCTGCCACTCTTGTCTTGCTGCGACTTGAATCAAAGTGGAGATCTCATCGGCCTGCGACCCACCCTCCTTCCGCTTTCATACATACACACACCTGCATCCTGCTCCATTCTGCTCCAGTCAGCCTCCAACCAACATCACCCCGCCGCTGCCGCTGTTTTCGCTCCGCCGCAGTTCGGCAACGTGCATTTCCGGCCGCAAGCTCGAGCCGCGCCCGCTCCGCACCGCCTCACCGAGCGCGCCGGCTTGACCTTTCCGTTTTGGTCCTTCATCTCATCACCGCGTCAGGGCTTCCATCCCGTTCTGCCCCTTCCTCGTCGCATCTCTCCCAGCACGACGTCAGCCGACCCGTGCCGATCCTTACCCTGCGTTCCACACCGGCCCGGTCGCCTACATCCATCGATCGGTTGGTCGCCCCGCAAACCACCTGATAGTGCCCGATCATTCCTCGACATCTCTCGGGCAACTTTGCAACCAGTTGCCAAGCGCCTCCTTCTAGCTGGAGCTTCCTCGCTCCGACAACTCGCTCGCAATCCACACATGCTTATCTGATCGCCCGTCCACCCATCTTCGGAGCCTCGTCGAAACGGTCCCGTCTGCAGCCCATCCGATCCCGGCGTCTCCGCATCCAGCCTTCAACCAGCCACACTCACCTGTGCATGCGAGTCGAGGGTTGTGCTTGGCGCCGCCCTTGTCATCCGACAATCTGCACAGCATGTCATCCGGTCCAATGCGCATCACCGACGACGAGCTCAAGCGCGAGGTAGAGGCGCTCAAATCACACCGCAGGCTCTCCGTCAATAGACCCGTCCTCGATCCGGACCTCCCAGATCTGGCAGCTGCCTACGGCGGAGGTCAGGAGCTCCTCTCGGTTCCATCCCCGGAGCGCGAGAGGCGCGGCTACAGCTTGGTCGACGATGGCGCCGTCCCAATACGAAGCCCTTCCTCCTCTTCCTCCGTCTCGTCTTTGTCGCCAGCCAAGAGCATCTCTAACGAACGCGCTCGCTTCACCGCCCGTCGCAGAGGGCAGGGCTCCCACCACTCGTCAGGCTCCGAAACAGGCGCCCTTTCGCCCGTCTCGGCTTCCCCCACCAGCGAAGCCTTCGACTCTAGACCCATCGCCACCTCGCCCACCAGCATCGGCTCTTCCAGCCCACAATCGCCCAAGGACCCTAGCCACCTCTTCTGGGTGCCTGCTTCTGTCCATCCCGAAATCTCGCCCTCCGACTTCCGCAACTTTATCAAAGAGCATGCCGCACGCGCCGTCAGCCAGCATCACGGCGGCGTCGAGGCCGAGAGCGACGATACTCTCCCTCCGCTTGCCGTCAGCGACTCGCCCATCGCTCAGAGGCTCGACTCGGTGCGTCGACAGCAACAGCAGCAGCAGCAGGGCCACTCGCAGACAAACGATGCCCACGGCGCGCTCCTCGGCCGCTCCACCTCGCTTTCACGACGCGGCAGTACTCTGCGCCGTCAGTATCGGCCCGAGAACGATACCGACGATGGCGATGACGACAAGGCTCCGCGCCCGCTCCAGCGCAATCGAAGTGGGCTCTCCCGCGGCACCTACGGCCTCGCGATACCCAACTTGACCATCGACGATCTCCAGAAGCTCGAGGCAGCCGCCGAGGAGGCGAGCCAGACTCAGGACCCCGCCATGCTTCGAAGCGTGTTGCGGCGCACGCTCAGCCTCAACACAACCCCCGACCTCGACACCGTCGATGCCGTGCCGGCTCAACCCATCGAAGACCCCGACGCGCCCATCATCGTGCCCAAGCCCGGTCAGATCCTGCGCCGAGCTGCGCGCACCAAGATGCGCAAGGCTTCGGGCGACTCGACGCGCGGAAGTCTTGCCTCTCGCAGGCGCGCGCCTCTGGGTGCTATCGACACGGATGCAGCCGCCGTTGCCGAGGGCAGTCGTGCCTGGGAATTGCAGCAAAGCAACTCCGAAGACATGGAGAGGAGGCACAGCGGTCAGTCTGAAGTCTCGTCCGGTGCTGACGACTCCTCGTCCGCTGGCGACAGCTCGTCACGCCCCGTCTCGACCGAGGCCACCGACTCCATCGTCGACGCCTATTCGCGGGACTCGTATCACTCGGACGCCTCACAGCGCACCAGCGTCACCTCGATGGTCGACAGCTCCGCCTCGGAGACCACCCCGGCCGCTTCCACCGGTCAGCCCGAGCCGCTGAGCGATTCGCCCCCGCACACGCCCACGCAGGACTCGTTCGCCGCCGTGCCCGGCGCCAAAGCGCTCACGGACGGCACCTACTTTGCTGCTGTTCCGGCCACTGCGCCCAGCGTGGGATCATACCAGCAGCCTTCGTCCAGGATCCCAGATCCTCATCAGACCCCCCGACCTGATGCCAAGGCGCCCGCCAACAATCAGATCAAGCCGATACCTGTCTCACACGTACCGCCAGTGCCTTCGTTCGAAAAGACGACGCCGCAGCAGCAACAACAGCAGCAGCCGCCGCCGCCTAAGACAAGTCGACCGTCCTCGGCCGGTAGCACCGCTTCGTACGCTTCGACTGCCGCGGCTTCAGATGCCGAGGTGGCTCAGATGCCGCCTCGATCCGGCCCCGCTGCTCCAGCTTCGAAGCCGCAAATCGCGCCCATCATCACGAACCAGCAGCGACCGCCAGCTCAAGCGCAGGCGCCTGCTCCGCCCGCTTCGAGCAGCTCCAAGCACAAGGAGAAGGAACGCAAAGGCGCATTCGGCCTCTCATGGTTCGGTCTCGGCAAGGACGACGAAGACGAGCGCAAGGCGGAGAAGGAATCGCAACGCAAGCGGGAGAAGCACGAGAAGCGCGAACGCAAGGAACGCGAACGCGAGGAAAAGGAAAAGGAGGAGAGCAGCTCGTCCAGCTTCCTCGGCGCCCTCTTTGGCAAGAAAAAGGGCCACGACGAGGCTGCGCACCAGGCCCCGCCTCGCCCTGCCAACGGACAGCTCACGGCCGGCAGCTTGCTGGAACGCAACGAGATGGGCATGTATGGCAAGAACGGCGCATTCTTCTACGCCCGCTATCCGATCCACATCGAGCGAGCCGTCTACCGCCTCAGCCACATCAAGCTCGCCAACCCGCGTCGTCCGCTGTACGAGCAGGTGCTCATCTCGAACCTCATGTTCTGGTATCTCAGCGTCATCAATCGGTCCAACCAGGGGCAGCCCGGCGCCCAGCCTCAACAGGCTGGTGCAGGCCAGAGCAATGCAACCAACTCGACCGGCGAACCGAACGGCGACCAAGCTGCTGGCGCGGTGGCGGGAGGTGGTGCTGCCAACGGATACAACGCTGCCTCTTCTGGTGCCCATGCATCCGGGCATGTGGACAACTCGAGCGCCTACGACGGTATCGAGACGTCGTCGAGCAGTGCCGAGTCCGAGGACGGCTCGAGCTCGGAGCAATGGTCACAGAGCAGCGGAGCGGCAGGCAACGGCTCTGCGCTCAAGCAGAAGCGCAACGGGCTGGTAAAGCCGAATCGAGCGCCCGGCGGAGCGAACCGAGGTCGATCGGCCGAGACGCCGATGAGGCAGCCAGGATACGGGATGCAGCACCGTCAGATCGACGATGACCTCAAGACCATGGGCTCGCACTCGGGGACGCTGGGTGGACCCACGGGCTTTGTGGTGGGCCAGGTCGTCGACGCCAAGGCGCTTCAGGCCAATACGCCGTATCGGCTGGTGCCAGATTCACGAGCTGGCGAGAGTCCGGGCTATCAAGACCAGGCTCAGTCGGCCACGACCGACTACCTGGGTCTCGGCTCGCAGTTCGGGTCGTCCGAGCCACTGTGGCAGGGTGCCGAAGCGGAAAAAGCAGGCTCGCCGCCTCTGCAGGCTTTGCGAAAGACTGGTGGTGCACCGGACGCAGTTCCGTCGGGAGGTAATGCGTCGGCAGAGGTGAAGCGTAGCTCCAGTCCGAGCCGGCCGTACCGCTCAGAAGCGGAGAAAGAGCGAGCTTGGCTGGGCATGCGCAACAATACGGGGCGCGCTTCACCCACCGGCTCTGGCCATGGCTATGGCAACATCTCACAGCAGGGCGCCAGCGATGGCCGGGAGAGCTCGGAACGCGCTGTGCACGAACTGCACCCGCAGGGCAGGAGCATGTCGGTCGGCGGCATCGGTGCGATGAGCCGCAGCGGCGACGTGTGGAGCGGCCAGCAAGGCGCGGACCGATCGCGCAAGATGTCGATGGGCCAAATGACGCCGTCGGCATCGAGCCAGGGGCTCACGTCGTCGAGCAGCTCTTCGTCCAGCTCGTCGTTCGGTACGATTGATGAGGGGTCTTCGGGTTACGGCCTGCCGAGCTCGGCAAGCACAGGTACGGTCCCGAACGGCCACATCAACCTGCCGAGTGCGCCGGGCTCGAGCGCCATGCTGGATGCAGCTAGGACGAGTCAATCGCGCAGGAGATAGCTGGGGTTGTTTCTTGGCACTGCATGCTGTAGGCGAAGTGGAATCTCAAAAAGGGACGTTATCCATCGGCTCGCAAGCGCGTGTGTTGAGAGAGGTACTGTCAGGGCGAGAGGCACGTGCAGTGTGATACGATCAAGTGCATCTGTGATCTTAGGGGCTATGAGGGTGGGCGGCTGGGTCTGAGCTTGATTGGGACTCGGTTGGGCGAGGTGAGCGGCGCCACGGGCAAAGCCGATTGGCGATTGGCGATTCGCGCTACGCGCCCGAGTGAGGGTTGGTTGGGCTCAAGGGTTGATTCGGGGAGACAGGGTCGGCGAATATCGCGCATTTTTTGAAATCCCCCTTGGCCCTCAGGTCATGCTGCCTTTGTCGCGTTGGACCTCGAAGGGAAATACCGACACACGACATCCCCAGCCTTGGCTCGACACAGGCAACGAGCCCAAGTGGCCCCAGTGTAAAGGGATGTGCGCGATTTTCGCCCGGCTCGCTAGCGCTATGATTCGATGGCGGTTCCCTGATGGCTGAGTTGGATCCGGGAGTGTGGGTGTTGGGCTTTTCTCTCCACATCTCTCGTGGGCTGGCCCCTGCACATCCGCGCGCGCTGAAAGTATATAACCCCCCCCCACCACCTACCTCAACCTCATCCCCGCTGTCCACCATCCCATCCAGCTTCGATCCACACTCCAACTCCTCACTACCACAATCAACAACATGGCTTGCTCTTGTCAGAACACTGCTGGTGGCAACGGTGCTTGCACTTGCCAGCCTGGCACCTGCACCTGCAACGGCTGCACCGACTCGTGCGCATGCCGCGCCAAGAAGAACTGCAAGTGCGAGGCCGCCGGCCAGAAGTGCACGTGCTCCAAGGACTGCAAGGCCTGCGACTGCTGCTAAGCACCTCGCCTCTAATCGAACAAGAACGTCGGATCTAGTCCAGTTCAGACACAACATCTCGATCGTATGACGAAAGAAACAACTCGATAACAACATCGTTCATGGTTCCAAGGCTTCAAGCTTCCCGTCGTGCTCGTCGTAGCTCCGTAGCTCCGTAGCTCCCACGTGCGCCATTCTTGTGCTGTATCCTCATCTCGCTTTCGCAAGGCGTGCCCAAACCGTAATACCAGTCTCCGCCCATTGATCCCTGTTTACAGCATTCAAACGTAGCATTGTGATCTGCCTGAACTGCCACCATACTCCAGCGAAGGAGAAGAGCTCAACTGTCAGCGACGAATCAATTTGAACGGAGAAAGGTCGATTTGATGCGGCTTGTGTCCTTGCAGCTTGTAGGGACGCCCGCGGTCAGCTTGCAAATTACCTGTTGAACACGCGATGGTCTTTCACGCCAAGCGCCGCTGTGTGGCAGCGTGCTTCGATCAGACACGTTGTGTGCTGCTGGTGGTGCTCATCCTTCGTACGGGCGCCCAGAAGCTGCAAGAACAGGTCGATGTAAAGCCGAAAACGAAGAAGACTTACCCAGCAAGATGAGAGTGGGCGGGGCGGGTTATCTGCATCAGGCATGATCGCGTTTCGATCGGGCATCGGGCATATCGCTCTGCAAAGAAAGGAGTCTGACCCTGACCTGCGAGAAAGGCGAGGGCCGTCAAGGTTCGCCGGCCATTGTTTGTCGAGCCGAAGCCGAGGTCGTTTGATGGATTGAAGTTGTCGTCGGAAGGCCATGCCTAGCGGCCGGCCTTGAAAACGAGCCATCGGCATCATCCGTCCGAGATCTGCGATGCCGAAGTGAGTGATGCTTGATCCTCTCGCCGCAGCTGCCGGATAACGGAGCCTAGAAAGTACATCGTGCTATCGGCATCTTTGGATCGTGCACCCCGATCTTGAGCGCAAGCGCTTATCAGCTTCTCCCTCTCGGCGACTTGGGATGTCACTGTCGCCCTGGGACGACGTGCTACGATGGGGAGGGCAAATTGACCTATCGACCCTGGATGGCAAGAACGCGAGGCGCAGATCGGTGTGGCCAACACCACAGCGGCTATTGCGGGCGTCGGCGACTTTGGGCGGCTGCCGGTGAGCGACATGTCAATGCGGCTCGGCACGGTCTGCACAGCGATAATAATAGGGGGTTCCGGACGGCAAGTGTGGCACGCAGAGTCTACGCTGGACTGCGGGGCGGGATCCCGGGTCCTATGTCAGGCATACCGGTCTGGCAAGCAGGGCAAGCACGATGACGCCGTCGATCGTCTAGCCGCATTGTTGTACTGCCGCTTTGGACAGGGCGTCCATGCAGCGCTAGCATAGACGCCGATGGACATGCCGAACAGAGGGAGATGGGGGAGAGGGGAGCCATGATCTGACTAGTCGAAATTTGTAGCTATGCCCATTGGTCTCGACAAAGGGTTCAAAGTTCGGCGCGGATCTGCCGGTGGGCTTCAAAGCGACGGCGATTTTGTAGCCCTTTCATTTGAATGCAGACGCGGATTTCCACGACGCGCTCTTAGACAGGGGGCCCACCAAATCACCGCCAAACAAAGGGATCCATTGTGTCGGCTCTGCCGATTAGCTTTCGACTAGGCTGGCACAGGACTTGCGCAGTACACCGGTGCCCAGAGGAGGCATCGCGCGAGACAATAGGATAAGTTGAGTGGGCGTCAGGTTAACGACAGTGCTGCAGAAAGGGGATGCAGATCTGCATGCCACAGATGTGGGCTTCGGCAGCGATGCCGGCGTTGCCAGGCTGGCGGCGACTCGGGATGATTGTTGGAGCGTCTCCGAGCTGGCCGGTGGCGAAGCAGAAAAGAAGGAAAGAAAAACAAGCTTCTGCCGAGCTGGCAAGCGTCGCACAGGTGCGTGCAGCTGCTCCGCGTCGGCTCGCTGGCAGGCGAGTCGGCGAGCCCTATTGATCGACGCGTCAAGCACGCGGTTCTTGCATGCCAGCAACTGGCATCCGGCGCCCCGAAACGCAGGATTGCATGGGCAAACTTGCTGGCGTGCAGAGGGCGAACCGTCGGGTGCCTTGCCTCTGCTCGCTTCCGCTGCCGCCGCTCACGCCCTGCTCGACAGATGTCGTTTGCATATGCACGCTCGACCTCGGGGCTCGGGGCTCGGTGCTGCCGCAGCAGGCTGTCTCTCTCTCTCTCCTAGCTCGACGCAAAGGCCCCTTTGGGCCTTGCCGAATGCATGCACCGTGGAACTCCCCAGTCGTCGTCGGAACAATGAGACCGCCGCTTCATCACGCGTGCCGCCGCTTGTGGCGTTTGAACACAGCTGCATCCGCCGGCGGCACCTTGCAGCAGCACTTGCGCCCGTCTTCATCCTACGCAGACGGCTCTTGCGCCTAGTCGTATCATATCGTCCCCACCCCCGCTTCACTGCTAGCTAGCTGTAGCGCTGCTTCTGTCGAATGCCACGCCCAAACGATTCTCCGACGCAGATCTTTGCCCCCCTTAGCGAGCGTGTAGCACACCGCTTTCTGATCCTTATAAGCCTACAGAGTGTGTCTGCGGTTCATCTGTACTCCCTCCTCTTCACCCCTCTTACCTCCCCCTCCTTCCGTGACGTGGACATAGACCGACATAATGAAGCTTTCCTCCACCGCCATCGTGGCCGCCGTGTCGCTGGCCTCGTCTGTAACGGCCAGCATCGGCCGTGGCGTGCCTGACCCGCACCACATTCAGAACCTCTACCGCCGAGCGCGCGACAGCGGCGAGTACCACGACCTCATCTACAAGCGCGGCTCGCCCGCCCAGGCGGCGCTCAAGGCACGCGCCACCGACGAGCCCTCGCAGGCCGCCATCACCAATGCCAAGCAGGAGTGCACCGCCTACAACCTCCCTGAGATCAGCGCGCTCGCCAGCCAGTTCCCCAAGCCTTGGGACAATGCCACCATCCTGCCCGGTGACACGCAGGCCCAGGCGGTCTGGAGCAGCATCCAGGCCTCGGGCATCATCCCCTCCGGCATCACCCCCAAGGGTACCGTCAACGGCGACTTCTCCGCCTTCACCCCGACCTACCCTCGCTCCGACCCGGACTGCTGGTGGACGTTCAACGGCTGCGACTCGCCCAAGCACCCCAACATCCCCGCCGACCTGGTGCAGTGCCCCGAGCCCAACACCTGGGGTCTCACGTTTGACGACGGTCCCAACTGCACGCACAACGCCTTCTACGACTTCCTGCAGAAGAACAAGCAGAAGGCCACCATGTTCTACATTGGCTCCAACGTGCTCGACTGGCCGCTCGAGGCGCAGCGCGGTATCGTCGACGGCCACCACATCTGCGTGCACACCTGGAGCCACCAATACATGACCGCCTTCCCCAGCGACCAGGTCTTCGCCGAGCTCTACTACACCGCCAAGGTCATCAAGGACGTCGTCGGCGTCACCCCGACCTGCTGGCGTCCTCCCTTCGGCGATGTCGACGACCGCGTGCGTGCAATCGCCAAGGGTCTCGGTCTCGAGACCGTGCTGTGGACCGACGACACGGATGACTGGAAGATCCTGCCGCTCGGCACGCTTCCTACCGCCTCGATCGATGCCAACTACGCCTCCATCATCGCCAAGGAGACCCAGGGCCCCACGGCGGGCCAGGGCAACATTGTGCTGACGCACGAGATCAACGGCCACACCATGGACGAGTTCATGAAGCAGTACGCCAACATCCAGGCTGTCTTCAAGCACATTGTGCCGCTCACCGCTTGCAAGAACCAGACCAAGCCTTACCCCGAGGACATCACCTACCCCAACTTTGCCCAGTATGTGGCAGGCAACATCAACGCCACCGGTCTGCCATCGGGCTCCTCGATCAAGGCGGCCGACAACCACTACAACCCGCAGCTCGCCGTGTCCATGACCGCGAGTGGCAGCTCGGCGGCTGCCTCGGCCACGGGCTCCTCGTCTGGCTCCACTGCCGGTTCTGGGTCAGGCTCCTCGTCTTCGTCATCGTCCAACACCGGAACCAAGCAGTCGCAGCAGTCGTCCAAGTCGGACGCATCGTCGCTCCAGTCCAGCTTGGTCGTGGCCGGTTCGCTTGCGGCTGCAGGCGTCCTGTCCGCCGTCGTCATGCTCGTTTAAACGTTGTGACGCTGAGAGTCGTGTGCGCTGCTCCTGCATCTTCATCACAGTTGAGCCCCACCCCCTTCCCCACCGTGGAATCCCAAAAATCTCTCGCCTCCAATACAATGCACTGTTCTGGACAATGTCTTTGCTCCATATGTTTCCGTTCGCACTCTTCGACGCTAATCCACGCTCGATCGTACCATCGAATGCCTGTCTGTGCTAAGGTGTCGTGTAATGAGCGTGAAGCTGGGGTATCTGCATTGCTGACGAATCAAAAAGTGTCAAAAAAGGAGCCGCAGTCGTGGAACTGCGGCGGAAGTGAAGTCGAAATTGTACGTCTAGATGCGGTTGAGGGCGGACGTGGTTGCACGCGAGGTGACGAGGGCCGATCGCGCGCCAGCCGGTCTTGCTGTCGTCCTGCCCTTGAGCGGGAGTGTGGTATACTTGTCCGGACTAGGCTGGACCTTTGCCACGGTGCGGATGGAAGGTGCGTACTGCAATTCGCTGGTCGTGGGTTTGATGACCGAAGGCACCACCTTGCCCGGCGAGATGTTTTCTGCCGCTGCCACGCGTTCGTGGTCCACCTCGGCTTGCTTCTGCTGCTTGCGCATCACACGGCGGAGGTGACGCAGCGAGGACGAGCGAGGCGTCAAGGAGGGCATCAGTGCTCCCACACCCGCGTGCATGGTGGCTGCTCGCTGCAACCCTTCCACCATGTTGGAGTTCAGTCCGCACAGCGGCGCCGTGATCGCCGAGAGCATGGGTAGAGACGCCGATCCGGCTGTGGCAGTAACGGCGCGATTGAGGCTCGCGATTGTTGGCCGCGTGACGCTGGGTGAGAAAGTGGCTCCTTTGCGCGGCGATTCGGGTGCAGCCGCGTCGACGGTGCGCGTACTGCCAAAGCCAGCCAGCGCAGCTTTGGTGCGCGCCTTGATCTCCTTGAGCCGGGCCTGGCGTGCCGCATCGGCTCGTCCGAGCCCCTGCGAGACGCTGCTGCGGATACTGCCGCCCAGCCGGCTCACGCTCCCCTTGCTGGCATCTGATGGTACCACGGACGCACCTGTGCTTGTCGAAGCCGCCGCAGCGGGGTTCCGAGTCGCCGTAGGCGGAGCGGTGCGAGTGCCGGTGAACTTGTTTCTGACGCTCGTGGATGCTGGAAGCGCCTCGCTACGGCTGATCGTAGGCGCGAGGTTGGCGCGGGAGCTGATGCTTCTCGACATGGCAGCCGCATGTTGCTGTTGCTTTGCAAACGCCGCTTCTCGCTTGTGCGCCTGTGCTGAGGCGGTCGCCTTCTTGGCTGAGCCGCCGGTGAAGGTGCTCTTAGTCGCCTTGATGACGCTCTTGCGCAGCACCGATGCGGCGCGCACCGGTCCACTCGCTTCGCCAAGTTTCTTAGTCTCGGACGCAGATGGAGCCACGCTGACTTGGTACGGCATGCCCTCGCGTTCGGGTCGGGTGACACGGATCATGACCGTCTTTTTCTCGGGCGGGATCTCGAGCACCGTGTTCTGCAGCGCTCCCTGGTCTTCCGTCACTGCTAGCCGCAGTCGCTTCGTTCTCGGAGCCTCGCTGCCGGATGCTTGTCGAGAGCTCGGTGGATTTGCTGACCGAATCACGGCTGATGTGGGTGGATTGGGGCGTGCCTTCGACACCGGTGGCACAGGCAGTGGTCGGCGCTGGCTGGCAAGTTTGCGCGTGCTGGTAGAGTGCACCATGGCGGCAAGGCTACGCGTCGAGGTGGACGCATCCACGCGCTGAGGCTTCCGGGCCACTGCAAGGCTTTTGGTCGCCGCGACAACACTACTGGATGACTCAGAGCTGGAGGACGTCGAGGCGCTGGCGTCAGACTTGTCTGCAGTACCTACGCGGCGGGCGGCATAGTGGTTGACGATCGAGTCCATCTTTTTGAACTGGCGCTCGTGCTGAATCTCGTAGCGACCCGATCGGCTCTGAGACATGCCCTGCGTGGATGCTGACGAGGCGAGGGTCTGCCACGCACCGTTGCCCATGCTTGACATAGTAGCCAGCGAAGCCGAGGTGGTGGAACGACCAGCGGCGGTAAGGCGCGCATTCATCTCGGCCAGCACCGATGCTGCTGCCGCCGAGAATTGGCGCGAAGTGACGGAGGGAAGAGTGGAGGAGCTGGCGAGACAGTCGCTCGAGACACCCTCCGGTAGCGGAAGCGTGCTGATATCCGGATACATGCTTGCGGTTGCGGAGTCGGACGCTTTGTGCGCAGCGGGTGTGCGGCTGAGCTCGAGAATGGTGGCAGTGGACAGAGGAGAGGCGAGGCGGATGGAGCTTGGCAGCGCCTTGATGATGCGCAGCGGCTGGGTAGACTGGGGCGACATTGGTGTTTGTTCCTGCTTGACTGGGAACGCGATGGTGTTCTTGCACGATGGTGACCTGACTTCTGCCTCGTCGAGCTCGTCGTCCGAGCCCATGTCGTCTGGCTGAGCCTTTACCTCCTCGATAGCCTGGACGATGTCCGACACACGTTTCTGTCTGGTACGAGGCGTGAGTGGAGGGTAGGATACGGTCGGCTGTTCTTCGCTGTGCTGATTGTCGCTGTCCGAATCGGAGCTGGCGTCGCTCTGCCTCGGGCGCTTGATATGCCTGAGGACAGCAACATTGCCTTTTGTCGGGCTGTCGGACGGGATGTTGGACGCAGCGTACTCCTGGAGCCTTTGGATGAGGTCGGCGTTCTTACCGACCGCCTTGATGCCGAAGCGTCGACAGAGGTTGGTGAGCTGCTTGCGCTTGAGGCAATGGAGCGCCTCGGGGGAGAGAAGCATGTTGGTGGCCATGATGAGGGTGAGTGGCACGCGCACCTCCGCTCTCACTGCGGATCAACGTGGATGGATGGGGGATGGTGACGACGTTGATGATGAAGGTGATGGACGCAGGTAGACGTCGCTGACGAGCTTGGCTGGGACGTGTTTGGCAGGTGAGGCGGAAAGTCGCGGGTGCGGTTGAGGGAGCTTCCACTTTGGATCTGCAGGGCTGCAGCTCCAAAAAGTCACACTTTCCATAAACGGCTGTCGTGCCGAGTGTTGGTCTCGGAACGCGGACAACTGCGCCGCATCCATGTCAAAGTGGAGCAACGAGCGAGCCCCGATTCGAAACGCAAGTGCGACGGAGATCGGGCCAAAGTGTTGTTCTCTGTGACAGGTGCACAGACACGCGCGCAGCTGCTTTTGTGTTACACTCAAGCTTTGAGCTTGAGCTAGACTCGTGCCTTCCGACGGCCGTGCCTCTCGAAGGCGACATCCTCAAGAGGTCTCGAACACCTGTCAAACCCTCGTCCCAGTCGCCCGTCGGTGTCACCTGGCAGGACACCCTCGAAGGCATCGCTGGCTGTTCAAGCTTCGCGCTTCTCCGCAATTGCCGATCTCGCTCTAACCGCGCAAGTCTCTCGTCCGCAACTTCCCCCTTGAAGTGTCGCTTTGAGGATCTCCGCAAGGCGGGCGTCTGCTTCATCGTGATCCACCGCATACTCGAATTTCATCAACTTCTCGCTCAATTCCTGGCTTAAAGGTGGGCTGTAAAACGAACACCCCGACTTCTGTTAAAGGATCAGCCAAGAGCATCCCACCTCTTTGCATCGGTCGTGGAGCGGCAACCACACCCGCTCTGATCACCACAGAAGACTTTATCACCAAGCAACGGCTAGCTTCCAACTCGCTTCCGTGTCAAGACGGGGTCTAGTCCGGGTCGAGACTGTCCCACTCATACTTCATCACGGTCCAGGCCAGATTCGTGCAGGCCTATGCTCCGCATCCGCATTTCATCCGCACCGCTGCATGTCATACATCTCACCATCCCGCACCTCCGCACCCGCACTCCCGAGCTATATAATGCCGCCTTCTACCCGCAACTTTGCCGTGCCCGCTTCATCCTCACAGCCCCGCCACCCAGCACAGACAAGTGTCCTGGCCGCCTCTTACTATCAGCACGCATTCCATTCCCACATCTCGTAGAGGTATGACCAATGTCGTCCAACAACACCCGCCCGATCAACACCACCGCCGTCAATATATCGATGCCGATCAACACCACCGCCGTCAATATATCGATGCATCTCCGTCAAAGAGAACAGCCGTAGATCAGCCAAAGACTCGCCATCACAAGTCGAGGAGGTCTTCACTCTCGTCCCTTGACGCCCCGACTTCCCCGCCTCGTACAACCACCAGCAAGCACTCGAGCAAACCCAAGACTGCCTTTGTCGTCGACATTTCCAGCATGTCCAGCTCAGATTCCGACTCAGACTCGTACAAAGACATGCTCGCCCCCGAGCATTGGGATGCCACCCCGACCTCCTCCCAGACCACCGACAACTCTTCACTGTCCCCTCGAGTTGGCATCTCACCCGCCCAATGCGTCCCGCCCATTTCACCCTCAAAGGAAGACGTCGCGGACACCGCACGACAGGGCCCTTTGTGGGCTCTTTTCCGCGAAGACTTTGACGAAAGTGGCGCGCCCGGATGCATCTATCTTCCACTCGCTCGCTCAGAGCAGCAAAGTGCACGAGCAAAGGCCCCTGATCAGCCACGCAACGCTGTCGAGCCTCCGAAAGCTGCTGCCGAGCCCTCGAAAGGTGCGCTTATCAGGTCTATTCCAACTGCACCCGGCGAGTCGGCGGCAGTCCCTTCCGAAGAGCCCCCCTCTGAGGTCTCGGCGGAGCCGAGGGCCGTCTCTCGTCCCCGGCAACACCTGAGCAAGCCTGCTTTACCCCCGTTCAACGTGGTCGACGGCAAGATGCGCATCAAGATCATGCAGAAGCAGAAAGACGGCAGGCCAGGAGTGCCTTGGGGGGTTCAATTCTTCCTCGCCTCGCTCGCTTCCTTCGGCCTGCTTGGCTTCGAAGAACTCGACATCACCGCCGGAATCAACACCATCCGAGCGGAGACCAACCTCGCCGCGATCCGTGCGCTGTACCATGCCGCGAACCAGCGCATCCTGTGGCAATCAGAAAAGGATGAAGTCCCCTTCTTGGCTCGACAGCCCACGGAGCGCGAGCTCAAGCTGGCTCAGGAACTGGATCGCGAGGCAGAGATGCTTTCTGTCTCGCGCTTGGACGGCGTCCTTGGTCCCCCAGGCGAGGACATGCGCACCTATGGCGGTCGTGTGATATTCCACGGCCGCATCTCATGCACCAACAATCCGGAAGGCACCAAGGCCGGCAAGAAGGCGACGCATCTCAACTTTAAGGTGCAGCTCTTGCCTCCCAAACTCGGTGGAAGTTGTCGATTCGCGCGCCGATTCGGCAGTGAGAACATCCTGCGCCTCACCATGGACCGCTCGCTGGCAAGGGAGGCTCGAAGATTCCCACTGCACCCAAAGACGCGCGAAAAGCATCAGGAGATCTCCGACTTCTTTGGCCGCACTCTGCAGATCTTGGGCCGCAAGTTCCGCCCTTTCATGTGCAAGGACGACATCATCTTCTACTTGTGCATCGGATCGCCGGACAGTAGCTCCGCCCAGCCCGAGTTCGACTGCGTCTGGGATTTTGTCGACCACCACGCCCCCTTCGCTGCGAACGGCAGCTCCCAGCTGGGCAAGTTTGTCCAGCGCATCCAGCTCGGCCTCTCGACGTCCGTGCCTGCTTCGACCATCGACGCGATCACCTATGTGTCGGACCTCCGCGGCGATCCGCATCCGGTGACCGGCGAGCGGGCCATCATGACAGATGGCGCGGCCATCATGTCGCTCGCTGTCGCACGCGATGTGGCTCAACGACTCGACCTGACGTCCATCCCATCAGCGATTCAAGCACGCGTTGCAGGTGCCAAGGGTATTTGGTATCTCGACCCGAACGCGCACAGCTGGCTGCCTGGCGAGGAGCCCAAACGATGGATCCACATCCGCAAATCGCAAAACAAGATCGAGTATCCGCGCGACGAGCCTCGCGACCTTAGCCAACAGGTGCTTGACCTTCTCACAGCTTCGCGCACGACATCGCCCTCGTCGCTATCGAAGCAGATCATCCTCGTCCTGCACAGCAACGGAGTTCCGACAGAGACGTTCGCTGCGCTTCAGCAGGCCGAACTGCGCGCCATCGCCGACAGCATTTCGAACTGGGAAGGCCCAGACCATTTGGTCTCTCCGGCACTGGCAAAAGTCGTCGAAGAGCTGTGTCAAATTGAGAAGCTGCGCGCAAAAAGGAGCACCGAGGCTGCCGAGCACCGAGCGCAGGGCATGGGCTTGTCCGAACGCACTCAGATAGACACCGTCGGCGACGACCGCGACTTCTTCTTCGAGAAGGGGCGACACATATGGAACCAAATGCCCTTGTCGAAAGCCGAGCGCGCCTACGACATGCTCAATGTCGGCTGCCACCCGCGCTCGTGCCCCCTCCTCGCTGAATATCTAGTCGAGATTGCAGACACGGCGATGAAGAAGGTCACGCAGCGCTTTGCCGTCTCGATCGCTCGCAGCGCCGAGGCCATGGTCATTCCGGATCCGACGGGCACGCTGGAAGAGGGCGAGATCCAATTCCGCTTCAGCGGGGACAGCATCTGCGATCCCGATAGCCGACTTTCACTGCAGCACGTGCCCGAAGGCGACGTTCTCGTTACGCGCCATCCGTGTCTTCTTCCCACCGACATTCGCAAGGTGCGAGCTGTGGTGCGGCCGGAGCTCAGCCGATTCCAAGACGTCGTGGTCTTCTCCACCAAGGGCCACACTCCTCTTGCTTCGTTGCTCAGTGGCGGAGACTACGATGGCGATCTCATCCGAGTCTTCTGGGAGCCGCAGCTGGTGGAACCGTTCAAGAATGCAGACGTACAGTTTGCCGAATGCCCTTTCGAGATGGACAAGGTCTTCAACCGCAGCGAGGAGACGGTAGCGGAATTTGTGGCCCAGCACGACGGCAAGAACAAGGAGGAGCGCGATCGCGCGCTGGGGAAGCCTGTGCTTGCGGCCGCCTTCGATCCACAGGTTCGTGGCCTGTACGGAGTCATGCATCTCTATGCAGCATGGCAGTTTGGTATCGAGAGTGAACAGGCGGTGGATCTGGCGCACAAGTTCTGCCAATGCATGGATGGCTCCAAAACCGGACTTACGATCAAGGCCGAGGTGCGGATCGCTGACAGCAAGAAATACTTTGGCAAGCTTCCGGCTTGGGCGTACGACGCCGAGGACCCGGGCGAGCGGCACGACTGGTTCGCTGAAGAGGACTACACGCCCATTGGAGCGGTCAAGAACTCGCAGCAGCTCGAGTCGGTGCTGTGCACGCTGTGGGCCGCGGGCAAGGAAGAGGTGGGCCGGCTCAAGACGCGCCTTCACCAGATGACGGAGAAGTTGCGCGGAGTCGAGGACATGTCGCTGTCGGGACTTTGGAAGCAGGCCAAGGATCTGGGGCAGATTCAACCGGAAGAAGAAGAGGCGATTCGCAACCACGTCAAAGTGACGGAGGAGAGCTACGCGCTCACCAACTCACGCATTCGCCGCGAGATCGAGAATCGCAATCGCGGCCTACAAGGCAAGGCGATAACGAAGAGCCGCCAGGAGCGATCGGCACCGCTGCGCAGGGTCCGCTCGGAAGCGAGCAGCAAGATGGGCAGCGGAGCTCGCGAGAAACTTCTGCAAGGCACGGCGGTGGACGATCTAGAGAGCAGCGACATGATGGATCGCCTGGACGAGACGGTCGAGGTGCCCGTGGTGCTGGACTCTGCGAGCGAGGTGGCGATGCGCTTCTGCCAGTGGCCCAAGGCGTTTGCAGAAAACCACATCGCCAAGATGGACAAGGCGGCGGTGGAGAGGCTCGAGAAGCTGCGGGCGTCGTACGCCTACTCTGTCACGTACGCAAGCAAGCCGCGCTTCGCATTCGAGATGGCCTGGCGTTGGATGCTGGACTTCAAGGCCGAGGCTGCGGGTGTAGCGGGGACCAGCAATCACGATGCCAGGACGTACAGCCCTACGCCGGGGAGGGGATCCATGCAGGTACCGTTCTCGACGCTCGACATGCTTCGCCTGAACAAGAAGACCATCACCCGCAGCATCGAGTCGGTACGGAATCGGAGCTTCGAAGTCTAGCGGCCTGCCAATCTAGCGGCCCAATCAATCTGTGCTACGTCGCTACTCGATCCCTGCATGTCATCGAGCTCGACGACTGAATCTTATTGTACATTGAAGCGTAGCGAGTGCAGATGTTGTTGACACCATGCGCTTTCGCAACAGGTGTAGCTGAGATCGGGGCCCGATGAGTTCGATTCGATGAGGTGCAAAATGCAGAGCGCTGGATTGGCCGTGGAAGCGGTGAAAGGTGCGGGTGAGCGCGGCACTAAGCGAGTCACGGGCACAGTTTTTGGCGCGAGGGGACAGCTGAAAATTGTGCAGCAGAGCAGCGCGTCTCGGGCATTTTCCGGAGGGGCAGAAGAAAAGACTTCTTCCGATTGCCCCGAGAGAGGGCATCACAAGCCCACATCGCAGCGTGGTGTGGGCGATTTCCAGATGGGACCTCCTAGTCGACCACCACCTCCCCCTTTCCCCCATACGCATCACCTCAAAGCAGCGACATCCCGGCCTTGGTCCCCTTTCTCTCTCGTCGGACCACGCTCGCGCTGCGTACGCACTTAAAAACGCTTCTTCACCGCCACTCCCTCTATACGAGCAGGTCACCCTGGTCGCAGCGTCGGCTGCATTCTTCCATCACAGTCGAGGCGGAGCTGGTCAGCTTCTTGATCGCATCTCGTCGCCAACATGATTGCCTCGCTCGCCCGCGTGCAGAGGAGCCGCGCCGGCTTCTCGGCCGCCCACAAGGCCATCGGTGCCAAGCGCACCCTCGCCACTCCAGCCGCCGACGGCCGCGTCCCCACCTTCCACCCGTCGCGAGTGCCACCCTATGCTGAGCTCCTCGCCACGCTCGAGGCCGTCCGTGCGCAGCTCAACCGCCCGCTCACCCTCTCCGAAAAGATCCTCTACTCGCATCTGCGCAATCCCGACCAGGACCTCGCCGGTGTCGGTGCCGACGTCTCGGCCATCCGGGGTAAAAAGTATCTCAAGCTCAAAATCGACCGTCTCGCTATGCAGGACGCCTCGGCACAGATGGCGCTGCTCCAATTCATGACGTGCGGTCTGCCGCGCACCGCCATCCCGTCCAGCGTGCACTGCGACCACCTCATCCAGGCTTACGAGGGCGCCGAGGCCGATCTCAAGCGCTCCATCGCCTCGAACCAGGAGGTGTTCGCCTTCCTCGAGTCCGCCTCCAAAAAGTACGGCATCGAGTTCTGGGGCCCGGGATCAGGCATCATTCACCAGATCGTGCTCGAAAACTACGCCGCCCCGGGTCTCTTGATGCTCGGCACCGATTCGCACACTCCCAACGCTTCCGGCCTCGGCTGTCTCGCTATCGGCGTCGGCGGCGCTGACGCCGTCGATGCCATGACCAACACGCCCTGGGAGCTCATGGCTCCCAAGGTGCTCGGCGTCCACCTCAAGGGCGAGCTCAGCCCCTGGTGCACTCCCAAGGACGTCATCCTCCACCTCGCCGGCAAGCTCACTGTCCGAGGCGGCACCGGCAAGATCGTCGAGTACTCGGGCCCCGGTCTCCAAACTCTACCTGCTACCGGTCTCGCCACCATGTCCAACATGGGTGCCGAGGTCGGTGCTACCACCTCCGCCTTCCCCTTCACCCCAGCTATGGGCTCGTACCTCGAGGCCACCGGTCGTGCCGAGGTCGCCCGTGCCGCCGAGCGCGCAGCTGGCCAGGGTTTCCTCTCCGCCGACGAGGGCGCAGAATATGACGAGCGCATCGAAATCAACCTCTCGGACCTCGAGCCCTGCCTCAACGGCCCCTTCACTCCCGATCTCAGCACGCCTCTTTCTGAGTTTGTCAACAAGGCCAAGTCGGACCAGCGCGACCACCCAGTCGAGCTCAGCGCCGCGCTCATCGGCAGCTGCACCAACTCGTCGTACGCCGACATGGCGCGCTGCGCCTCCCTCGCACAGCAGGCGCGCGACCGCGGCATGAAGGTCAAGTCGAACTTCGACGTCACGCCCGGTTCCGAGCAGGTGCGCGCCACGGTCGAGCGTGATGGCATCCAGCAGGTGCTGACCGACGTTGGCGCGCGTGTACTCGCCAACGCCTGTGGACCCTGCATTGGTCAGTGGAACCGCAAGGAGCTGCAGGGCGAGGACAATGTCATCCTCACCTCCTTCAACCGCAACTTCCGCGGTCGCAACGACGGCAACTCCAAGACCTGGAACCTGCTCGCTTCGCCCGAGATCGTCACCGCCATGGCCTTTGCCGGACGTCTCGACTTCAACCCCATGACCGACACCCTCACCGCGCCGGACGGCAAGCCGTTCAAGTTCGAGCCGCCCCAGAGCGACGTGCTTCCCGCCAGTGGATTTGCCCAGGGTGACATTGACTACCTCCCCGCGCCCATGCCCGAGCCTCAGCCCGACACCGAGGTGCTCATCAGCCCCACCTCGGCGCGTCTCGAGCCGCTGCAGCCCTTCGACTCTCCCTTCGCTGCCACCGCGGCACAGGGCAAGTACGAGCTGCCCACCATGCGCTGCCTGCTCAGGATCAAGGGCAAGTGCACTACCGACCACATCAGCGCCGCCGGTCCTTGGCTCAAGTACAAGGGCCATCTCTCCAACCTCGCCGAGAACACGCTGATCGGCGCCACCAACGACGAGCTCGACGCCGTCAACGCCGCCACCGACTACGCCACAGGCAAGCAGGACACTATCCCCGGCGTCGCCAAGCAGTACAAGTCGCGCCAGCAGCCCTGGATGATGGTCGCCGACCACAACTACGGCGAGGGCTCCGCACGAGAGCACGCCGCGCTCCAGCCGCGCTTCTACGGTTGCAACCTGATTGTTGCGCGCAGCATCGCGCGTATCGCCGAGACCAACCTGCGCAAGCAGGGTGTGCTCACGCTCTTGTTCGAGAACGAGGACGACTACCTGCGAATCGGCTCCGGTGACCAGGTGGAGACGGTCAACCTCACCGACCTCATCCGTCCCGGCGGCGATCTGGCGACGCAGGTCAAGCTGCGCGTCACCAAGTTTGAGCAGGACGGCACCACGGTCAAGGAGACGTTTGAGCTGCCCACCAAGCACTCGCTCTCGGCGGCGCATCTCGACTGGATCCGCGCCGGTTCGGCACTCAACCTGATCCGCGAGCAGGCGGCGTCTTCGTCGAGCTCCGCCGGTGGCGTCTCGGGTGCGTTTGCTGCGGCGGCAGGTGCGGCCAAGGCGGCTGCTAGCAAGGTGGCTTCGCTCGGCGGCGTGCGTGGCTATGCGACGGCGGCAGCGGGCAGGACGGGAGGCTCGCGCAACCCCAACGACCCCAACTACGTGCCACCCGCGGCGGATCCGCGCACGGATGCCATCCGCAAGATGGTCTACCCGCCCGCGGCTGCCAAGGTCGCCACATCGGCGTCCGAGGTGCTGCCGTTCGGTGAGGCGTCTGAGGAGGTGCACAGCACCATCACACGTGCCTGGTTGCTCTTCCAGCGCACTCAGCGCGAGGAGCTCGCTGAGCGCCTTGACAAGAAGCACGCCCGTCTGCGCGAAGCTCTGCTTGACCTGCGTGCCACCGAGCCTCGCCTCTATGCCGCCGCCACCTACCGCGTGGCGCCCAACAAGAGGTCGCCCCGCGAGCACCGCAAGCTCGTTGAGCTCGGCCTGGTGACGCTGCCCGGTGCGCAGCCCAAGGCGGATGCGCCGACGGGTGCCGAGGCCAGGAGACTGGTCAAGGCGGTGGCCGGAGGCGCCAGGTTGGAGGGCCTGTTCCCTCGCGAGATGCGTGTGCCCACCAACTCGCCCCCGCGCAAGGTTTGGCCCGACCACGAACCATCCACTCTTTAGAATTGGTGTAACTTATGAATACAAGCTTGGGTTGGTCAAAGATTGCAGATTGATTGACCGGCAATGTGAGCGTGCGTATGCGTGTGCGAGAGAAGCTAGGATGGTTGGTTCGGAATCTGTTTGGTCCAGTCGAACTGGCTCCAGCCGCGGCGGAAAGTGTCTCTGGTGCGGATCTTTTCGTCGTGGCTGCGGTGCTTGGACTTGCCAAACGAGCGGACGTAGGGAGCCGAGGGCGAGCCGCCTTCGTTGTCTGCATCGAGGTCTTCCAGTGTTGCCCTGATGACGTCCCTGGCAAAGTTGTCGCTGAACTCGGCGTTGTTCGACCCAGCAGCCATCTCGTCGACATCGTAAGCATCGGCCTGCGTCGCGGTGGGATTGAGGTTTTCAATCACATGGCCATAGCCTGTAGCCCAACGATGATCCCATGCTACTGCAAAGTATGGCAGGTTCGGCACCAGCGCGTTGCGGAACGATCTGGCAGGCGTGAACTCGATGACTTTGGCGTTGGTGCTGAACTCGCCGCCCATCTGCCTCAGGCTTTGCTTGAATACGCCTGGCAAGAGGTCCATGGCGGCAGAGGGAAGCAGCACCGCTTCCATCACAGCATGACGCTGGTGCTTGATCGACAGGAGCGTCTCGAAGAACACCACTCGCTGCCCGCGACTGTCTCCGAGCTGGATGAGACACTTTTGGAAGTTGCGCAGCTCGTCCCACGTGTCATCGTCGGCTTCGAGCAAGCTCAGATGATGCTGCATCGGGACGATCAACATGTGATCCTCCGCCCGCTCCGTAATAGCCTCCACTTCAGGCACTGCTAGATACGCCCGATATCCAGAGCTGACCACGACAGCGCGCGGCGGCTTGGCTCCCTCGTCTTGCCAGCAGAAGCGGCAGCGATCGAGCGCCTTTTGGGTCCTGGCATAGTCGCCGATGGCAAACTGCCTCTTTACCGCATCGGCGCGCATCTTCTTCTTGGCATACCGGTGTGCCTCGTCGTCCTGCGCCTCCAGATCCGCACTGAAGCCGGCATCCGCCATGATGTTGGCCGCCATCTCGGCGTCCGCTTCCTTGTCCCACCGCGATCCGGCGCCCAGCTTCTCGGCGCGAACGAGATCGCCGAGGCTCACCTGATCGTCCTCGGCACCGTATCGCACGATTTGGCCAGTCTTGCTGTCGCGCGCTTCGAACTCGTCGCGGCCCCGGAGACGGCGCTTGGCCTTGGCCTCGGCACCTTGCGAGGGTTGGTCGAGCGAGCCGACGTCGTACATGCGCCCGCGTGCGTCGAGCGTGGGTAGCACCTGCAGCTCGCGCTCGCCCTCCTGCGTAACCACGCCAGTCTTGATGGGAACAGCGGGGGTAGGCGCTGTGCGGGCACGTGCCGCCTCGTGCTCGTACTCGGAGCGCAGTGCATCAACGTCTCCATCGCCCATGAGCTCGGCGCGTACGATCTTGGCTTGCAGCTTGTTGAGCTCGTCGGCGCTGAGCACGGGTCGATCAGAGCTGGATACGTCCTGGACGACCACCCCGGGTTGCGGCTCGGGTGGCCGCTCGATGACGGGTGTAAAGACGCTCGGGATAGCGGATGGCGTCGTTGGCTTGGACGTCGGCGTCTCAAAACCGACTGTGCGTGGCGGGCGGGTGGAGGGCGTCGGCGTGGACGGATTCGACGACTCGCCTGGCCGCCGGAAGCCCTGACGACTCGCAGGTCTCGATCCACCTGCAGGCGAGTCGGTGCCACTGCGGGAAGGATCCCGCTCCGGCTCGCCTGTGCCGCCGCTGGCGAGGAGATAGCTGCGCCTCGCGACGCTCTGCAGCGTGGGCGTGCTGCGTACGCTGCGATCATCGTCTTTGGCCTGCGGACGGCTGTCGAGGAAGCGTCGTTCTTCCTGAGCGTGCTCGAACTCTTCGAGGCTCGCATAGCGCTCGAGCGCGACCTCGTTGAGGTCCCGAGCCGACTGCTCGGCTGCTTCGAGCGTGCGTTTGAGCTTCATCATGCGCCACTGGTAACCCGGTGCGCCGAATGCGGCGCGTGCGTTGCTGCCGGAGGGCGTCGCGTATTCGTCGACGGTCTTACCCTCGCGCAGCTGCGTGTTGAGCTCGCGCGAGCTCACCTTGAGCTTCTCTGGGTCCGGCTTCTCTGGCCGCGGTGCCTTGACGCGCGCTTTGCCCAAAGACGAGAAGTAGGTCGCCTCATCCGCACCATCACCGCCCGAGCCCATCATCCAGTCATCACGTTTGAGGCCGGAGCTCGGACCTTCTTCTCGGGAGCGATCTTCCTGTATATCTGCGTCTTGTGAGGTGATTTGGAGTGATTCTGCGGTCGGAATAAAGTCAACGGCGGGCTGCCTGTCTTCGTGCTTCGAGTCCCTGTGATCCTTTGCATCATCCCTGCGCGAGCGATGGTGGTGATCTCTGTCGCTGCGGTGGCTGTGGCGATGGCGGTGACGCTCATCGCGATGAGCGTCTCGTTCGTCGTCAGGACGCCGCCGCTTGCGGTCCGAGCGCTCGTCGTGTGAGCGCGAAGAGTGACCGTGACTGCGATGGTGTCGATGACGATCGCGATCTGAGCTGCGGTGCCGATCGTCGTCGTGCCGGCGTTCGCTTCGGCTGCTGTGCCGGTGCTCGCGCCTGTCGTCCGATTCGCCCATGTTCGTGCGCGATTGGACCGCTCGAGGAACGTCAAGGGAACGGACGAATGGTGGTAAGCAGGTGGGCTTGGAAGAGGATCTCGAACCGCTCCAAATTTCAGGTCGGAAGTCGGAATCAATTCACCACAGCAGCTCAGCGTGTGGAGGTGCAGGAGGCCTTCTCTGCGGCCCGGCCTTGGACACTCGACATGGCCCCTCCTGTCAGTCACTTTGTATTAGCGGAGCACCCGACAGAAGCTCAGCACTGGCAGCTTCCTCGCCCGATTCTCTTGTGCTGTGCAGTCAGACTCAGCAAGGCGACGATTAAAGTAGACGACCATGACTGTCTCGGCTGCTTTTCATTCCTTATCCGTCCTGTTCTGGTTACGTGTGATCATCCCTTCAACGAGTCAAGGTGGGTGGCATTTTGCTTTCGGGGGCCACGGAACAGTAGTACGCAAGGCTCGATAGCGCTCGAGGTCTCTTGCTCAGGGTCGCCTGCAGAGCAGCTGGACGAGACTTGCGCATGGGAGGAGGCGAGCGCGCGCGCGGTTCGGCGCGCACGACACTGTACAAGCTTTCCGGCCGGCTGTCGCGCCGAGGCATCGACCGTATTCGGCCTTCTCTTGTCCGTTTGGATGCGGATGTGGGCTCGGGCGATGCTTTGGACGGGCTCGTGACGAACAACGCGCGGCTAGGCGTCAGAATCTTCTTGGACTCGCTCAGCCTGTCGTGCAAGCTGGGCCTGCCTCCGTTGCCCGTAGTATTGGCTCTCGGACGAGCACCGCTCTGGCCAAGCTTCGACGACGATGGCTGCCATTCATGGGCTTGAGTGGCATGTGATGGAGCCACCGCTTGAGCAGGTAGCGAGCCGCGGTGCATGCGGCCTTGTTGGTGTCGCCACCACGCGCCGAGCTGCATCTTGAGCACCTCCGAGACGCGCAATTGGCGCGCATTCAGCATGACGCTCTCCCACCGTGCCTCTCCGGACTCCATGGCGCCAGAGATCATGCCAAAGTCGCCGCTCTCAAAGTAGTCGAGCAGCACGCCGAAGCTGGTGGCGTCCGGTAAAGTCAGAGTGACTTCGATCATGCGAGCATCTCTGCTCCGTGTCTCGCCTGAGCCCGCGTGCTGTGCTTGCACCAGCTCCCTGAACATATCCGACTGCGAAGCCACCACATCTTTGCGAACATGGTACACTTTCGTCTGCTCGTCTTGTCTGCTGGTAGCATCCAAAGCACAGCACCCACCGCATTGCGCGTGCGTGTCGGCGGAGGCACCGGAGGCGCCACCACCCAGGGTGGACGGCGCACTTTCGCGCCGTGTATCAGCGATCGAATCAAGCTCCTCTCGGTCCCTCTTCCTTCGATACGGAGTCAACGCTCCTTGATTATGCTTTACGGGCTGGTCCAGGTCGGTGATTGCGTGCTCCTGAGAACGGAACTGGCTCTTCGATGCGGACGCCGAAGATGGCGCAGAGTGTGTATGTGGCGAAGCGACGTCGATGTAACGCGCAAAGCCTGGGCTGAGCCGCTTGTCTACCGCAGCTCGCTCCGAGCCGGTGTTCTGTGGCTCGTCTCGAGACGCAGTGCAGCGACATGATCTGATGTGGCAGTGATGATGGTGTTGGCGCTGTCGTTGATGCTGGCAGCTGGAAAGGCGAATCACGCGGACGATGCAGTCGTATGGATGATGACCTCCTGACTGGCGATGTTGAGAAGGTGCGGACATAATTGCTTCGGACTGCAATGAAGCCTCGGCGGTGCTGATTGCGGTTTGGCAGCGAGAAGGGTGGCGGAGCGGTGGTGATCAACCTGCAAAAGGAGGCGTGTATATACCTGCGCACAATCGCATCTGACAAGCGATCATCTGCCTGCTGAGCAAAGCAGACCGAAGCAAGACTCTTCCAAGGAGTGACCGTTCCCGCATGACACACGAATCGCCTGTGCGGAGAAGCGCAGTTGCAATCGGACCGACTTTTCACGCAGCGTCCCGACGAGAGGCGTTCCTGTTCGGGCAGGGAGGCACTGACTTCCATAGGCATCATACGCATTGTTCAGGGCAGGCAATGGAAGCATTGGATCGGTGCACGAGGGCTATCCGAGTTTCAGGGTTCGGTGTACCGTTCATGTGGGAGCTGCCGCCACGCACGCAAAGAAGACAAAGGAATCGAGCTGCAGCGGCCAGAGGCGGTCGGATCCGCCATGTCACAAAGTCCGAAGGCCATCAACTTATTTCCGGCGTTGTTCGTTCGTCGCTATACTGTACTGACCACCTGGAGCTCGCTCGGTGGATGCAACGACGACGGTGCTTGCGGGCCGGACGAGAATGCTGGGCGTATCCTGTCACGGGAGCGGACACAATGGCACACCCGACCACGCCAGGCAGGCACTTTTGGACACTGGCATGCATTGCGTCGGGACCCCCTGGCGAGGAAACCATCTTGTCTCTCGGATGGCTGCAGTGGCTGTGGAACGCCAGCCGCGCTACCGCCTCGCATGGCTCGGTGGCTGCATTGTGTGCGTGGGAAAAGGCAAATCATGGCCGTGTCCCTTTGTGCGCGACGCAGGTAGCCTGGGAAACTCGCCGCGGAAATTGGTTTGGCTCGTATCCACGTGGGTAGGCTCCCGAAAATCGAGATACCGCAGCCGCGGGACCGAGCTCACTTCCCTTTGTTCTCGACACCAAAACGCCAACCAACAACTTTTCGCGCATGTTTCCATCGGAACCTCTTCTCTTTCTGCTTGCAGGTGAAAGATCTAGACCGCGATCTGCGCCAGCCAAGTTTAGCCAGATTTTGCCGGACGACGCTAGATCAGACAACATCCGCTGCAGCCAAGCTAAGCGGATCCACATCTGCACGACAGTTTCGGCAGCGACTCACGAGCCAACGAGCGGACGGCATGGTTGCAGGCGTGCTTGCGACGGTTCTGATTGCGAAGAGTTAATAAGATTAGATTCCGGTCTGGCTCCGGTTGCTCGAGCCCGTGGTGTTGAGAGGTAGGCGTGCATCAATTGCCACCTCACTGGTAGCACTTCATCCTGTTGGTCGGACAGAGAAAGGTGAGACGGGAATGGCATCAGTAAGGATTCCTCGCGGCGAGTCGCATCAAGCCTTGGTCTTCAACTTACAGGTCCTGCACATCTTCTTTCGAGCCGAGGAATACGGGGCAGCGTTGGTGAATCGAGGTGGGCTGGATGTCGAGGATGCGCTCTGTGCCCGTCGTAGCCAGTCCGCCAGCCTGAAAGACAAGAATAGCAAAGCGGATCGAGGAAGAACATACGGAATCGTCAGTTGTCGGCCTTCACATAGCACCTCTCCCCGACTCTGTTGGCGCCCACCGCTGCAAGAGACACTCACCTGCTCTGTGAGCAACGCCATCGGGAAGGCTTCGTACAGCATTCGCAGCTTGCCCGACTTCGACTTCTTGTCGTCCGGGTAGCCAAAGATGCCGCCGTACAGCAGCGTGCGGTGCACGTCGGCCACCATGGAGCCAATGTATCGCGCCGAGTACGGCTTGGCGCCCTCACCCTTGGGGAACTTGATGCTGTCGAGGTACTTGAGCACGGGCTCGTGGTAGTACATGCTGTTGCCTTCGTTGATCGAGTAGATCTTGCCGCGGTTGGGCAGGCGGATGTTGGGGTGCGTCAGGATGAACTCGCCGATCTGGTTGTCGAGCGTGTAGCCGTTGACACCGTTGCCCGTTGTCAGCACAAGGTTGGCCGACGATCCGTACATGCAGTAGCCCGCCGCCACCATCTCGCGACCGGGACGCAGCACATCCTCGAGCGTGCCCTTGGAGCCGTCCTTGACCAGGTAGATGCCGAAGATCGTGCCGATGTTGACACCGGCATCAATGTTGCTCGAACCGTCCAGAGGGTCAAAGACGACGCAGTACTTGCCCTTGGTCGACTCGAACGTGCCGCCTTCTTCCTTCTCGCCCACAAAGATGGCCTCGTCGTCCTCCTCGGAGACCAGGACAGCCGTCTTGCCCGAGGCGCGCAACGCATTGATCATGATCTCGTTCGACAGGACGTCGAGCTTCTTCTGGTCCTCGCCCTGCACATTGGTGTTACCAGCGGCTCCGATCCTGAATGGCGTTGTGCGGAGCAGGGAAGTCAGGCAGTCCAAAACTCGTCAGCGCCGTCCGCGTGAAGGGAGCATGCAGCGTTCTGTACGCCGGAGAGACGACCAACTTACAGGTTGATAAGGCTGGCCTTGCGCACGTTGCTCTCGATGAACTTGCTGTTGGGCCGAACGAGGTTGGTCCAAGGAATCGCGATCGGACAGGGTCAGCAACAACTCCTTGCACAGGTAGCCGCGAGCGCCTTTTTCGTGCCCGCGGCTCTTTCGCATAGCATCGACTTACCAGGTGGTCTGCAGCGAGCTCAACAAGATGGTGAGGTCACCGCTGGCAGCACTCTCTTCGCGGCGCTTGAAGCCTTCGGTGAGCACATGGCGCGTGAGCGTGATGATATCCGTGGAAGGAGGCGAGTAGTCTTCGGCACCCATCTTGTGTTGCTTGTGATCAGTTCTCGGCGCTCGTCCGTTTGTGTGGAAAGGAAGACGTTGATGGTGGTGGAACGCTAAGTGGATCAGCCAGGTTGACGTTGGTCTTGGCCGACTTGCACGCTTCCGGAGCGGTCCGACAGGGTCTCGTGGTGCCGACTTGGCGGGGGCAGCGGGTGTCGATCGGGAGGTGCTTGCGCCGAGGCAGTCTTGTTGGGCGCTGTTGGAGTTGCCGGGCGGCCGCCCGTCACGGGGTCGCGCAGCGTACAGCCAGCCTGTTGCCTTGGGATCTCGATGGCCAGGGGTCCGAGCGCGGAGCCCTTCCGCCCCGGTCAGGTTCAGGCAGCGCTTGGGCTTCGGCCTGGGCCGCTTTGTGGAGTTTTCCGGGATGGGTTGAAAGCGGCTCTGTGGGCAATGCCGGAACTTGCCGGCCCAAGCGGCCTTGTCGCGTGCAAAAACCCTTATCCCCCGCATATTGCCCGATCCGATACAGACGCTCAACGCGTTCAAGCAATTCCCGATGCTGTCTTGGGCAGTGCAGCCCTCTTGAACTTCGGGCTCCAGACCGGACCGCTTGCCGCACGCCAACAATGTAGGATCACCCCCGTACGAGCCTCCCCCCAACCCCCAAAAAATGCCCACAGTGCCGGCTTCCGCGGCCAGGGATCTCGCCGCCGTAGTTCAGCACAGAGGCGGACTCGGTGCGAACGGCGCAATCGAACGGTCGTGGCGTGCATGCGAGGCTGAAGCAAAGCACCCGAGTCTGGTCGTCATTGCAGCTGAGTGTGTCGGTGATTTTCTGTCCGAGCGCTCCGTGCATCCGGTGATGTGCTGGGGCGGAGAGATCGGGGTATCGGGTGCCGCTTCGTCGATCCACCGCCAGCGTTCGTACCTTGCTTCTTGCTCGGACAGTATACACCATCGGGGTCACAGTCATCCTTCGCGGGTCGCTGACAGCCTCAGCCCTGGTGAAGATGTTCTCTTGCCGTAGTTATGGTGTAGGAACGGCTGCTGTCGTTTACGAGGACTAGGAGGCAGACGTTTGGAAACACGCTTGCCAAAAAAAGGGGTCGAGAAAATGGCCTTAAAAATCAATGCGATTTAGCGCGGCTTGTTACATCGGCAGTTCAAATTAAGAGCGAAGCCAGCCCGCTCGCTATGGCAGCTAACGCTACCACAGCCCACTCTGTCTATGGGCTGTAGAGGCGCAAGGGAGGATGTCGAGCAGAACAATGCTGTACCGCGGGGAATAGTCTCGCCTAGACGCGATCAAGCGGCTTCAATCAGCCCAGCAGTCCCGAGACCACTGTACTTTAGACGGGCACCACGCAAGGGAAAAGAACGCGACCATCTTCCATTTTGCCCAGGCCCCCTTGCATGTCCGCCTCACCTGTGTCGCTCACTGTTCCCTGCCGTCCCGCAAAGTCGACACATCCCCGCAGACGCATTCGAGGAGGCTTTCGGCCGATAAGGCTCGGAATGCGACAAGAGCGGCTGGACGAGCGTCTGTCTTAGTTGTTCAGGAGCCGATCTGATATATCGCAACCAGCGGCGAAGCGCCGATGCCTCAGACTGCAGAGCGCGAACTTTATTTGCGCACTTCCGCACCAGGGTCCAGACGCGTTCCGCAACTCAGCTGCAGCGCATTCGAGTGTTGGATCCCCACCACCTGCTCTCACACAGACTTTGTGCTTGACAGCTCCGGAGGCATAGCAGCACCATGCGCCCCTTAGGAGGCACCCACTCTGCTCTACAGTACACCATTGAGGAACGAGCTCGACAGACAGTCGGGCGACAGCCGGCTTCCTTCCGCACTCGAGAGGACTTGTTAGCCACGAAGCCGAGAACGACCGTCCGGCAAGAGCTGGATGGACGAGCTGTGCGTCGGCAGATGCAGCCACAGGCCAAGGCGCCTGCTCGCGGTAAGTCAGGCCCATCCAATGGTCCATGTAGCCATAGCAAAGCTGCGAGCTGCACACCGCTGCCTGCGTCCGCCCGTCACACTCACGTCATTCCGCCCAGGGACACTGATCCCGCCGTGCCTGAGCCAGTTGAACGAGATTCTTGCTCCCATGCTTTGACACTTGGCTGCGCCCAATGTCTTGAACGATGTCAGTCGTGCAGCCAAGCCAGCCCCGACAGATCTGTATACTGTAGCCCATCAGCTTCACTGGCTAGCGCCTCGACCTGGAGAGACAAGCGGGGGCATGCAGGTTGGATGAAGTGTCCACCCGTGCTGCTGCAGGCCGGGTCACAGACGACGGAACCGCACCACTCGCGCACACTCTTAGACGTCCTGGCTCGAAGCCGCGCTCGCCAGCCTCGACAGAGCCAATCACACTGCCCAGCGCTGATTGTACGTCGATACGCACGAACGGTGACGTGCGTTGTTGGGAGCTGATGCTTGGCAAACTCGTCGTCGCTTCTTCTAGAGCGGACGAGTAGAACGCTTTCTTCTGTACTCCCACCATCTCTAAGTTGTTCGCACCTCTTTGCTTTTTGCCCTTTGCCACTTGCAAGCCCCTTTTTTCCACTTCTTTCGCCATCGATTCTGCCTCTTTCGAGGTCGTTCCCAGCACTCTCTCTTTCGCTGCGCTCTTTCGCCTTTTTTTGCCTCGTCACCGCCCAGCCCTGCATTCCAAGCCACTCGACTGGTTCGAGCCAAGCTTGTGTCTCTGCCCAATCTTCTTGCCAACACCGATTTGCCCTCTCGACTCGACCACCTCCGCCGCTGTGACCTTTGGAAGCGACAACAAGCTCCAGACTGGAGAAGCACCAAAGTTCAGGGCCGTGCCTAGACCGCTTTATTTGTTCTGCAACCCCTTGCAGAGGAGTCAAGCTCAAAGCTCGTCCTGTCAACTTGACACTCCGCCTCGCTTGCCCCGCATCTGATTCGCGAGCGCCTTCACGTGTCGACAGAGACAGTGATCTATTGTCGGGCGAGAGACATCCCACCCCCACCCGCCGTTTCTCGATCCTCGTGCTCCCACCCCCTCTTCGCCTTTCGCCGAACTGTAGTGACCCGACCCGACGTGACCCGACTCGACCCTCACCGACTCAGAACAAGACCGACCGACCGACAGACCAGAGAGACAGCGACAGAGAGAGCGCTGCCGACGCCAAAGAAAGAAAGGTATCCAAGGAAAGACAAGATCTCGACACACATCCAACCCGTCATCCCTTCGCCACCAGTCTCGACGTGACCCAATCCCCAGATCTTCCTGGAACCACCCTCTCGACGGACCGACGAAGAACGACCAACGAAGTACGCGCCTATCGTACCCGATCGAGCATCGCCACACTCTCGATCGACACACAGCCAAGGTGAGTCTAGATTCTGGTCGTGCATCGTTTCCGTCGGATGGACCTTGTTTGTGAGAAGAGCGCAGGGTCCTGGCTCGGCTGGCGCGACACATGTGAAGGTACCAGGCACGCCGCACCTACTGTAGGAGCTGCATGACTTATGCAGAGCGGAGCGGAGCAGTGCGAGGCGATGGGCGCCACCTGCTGCGTGGCCATCTGCGCAAACGCATGGCGCTCGGCCAGCTGCGAACGACGACGCCGAGGTGGGAGGCGGGTAAGCGGGCTGGCGGGTCGGCGGGTCGGCGCATCTGCATCTGCGCCTAGGCGTCGTCGGGCTGCGAATCAGAGGCGCGCCATGATTCGACTCTGCCTTGAATTTCGAAAGTCGTTTGGATCGTGGCTTTCGCACTCCGTCCCTCGAGCCCACCCTCATCTCGCAGAAGCCTTTGCCCTGGACTCGAGCATAAGCCTCGGTAGAGCACAGACTCCGGCAGCAACGGCGTTGGCCCGCCCTTTTTAGGTTTGGCCGGTGTCCGTCAGGCGCAAGCCCGCTTCCAGCACTTGGCCGCCTCGCTTGGGTCATCTTGACCCACCGGGATCTGCTCTCTTTCAGCCACGGTTCGCATGGACGCTGCGAAGGCCGCTGCCCGGTATCCGTTGAGCCGTCTCGGTAGACGCTTCTGCCGAGGCGGCAAAGTTGTACCAGTGGCTTCGCCTCGAGGCGCATCGTACAGAAGCGCCGCTCCGCAAAGTCGAGATTGCAAACACCGGTGGCGCGAAGCTTCTAAGCGAAGGTTCGCCTTACGGTGGCTGATTGGACTGGCGGTCGAGGCCTGCGCCTTGCTACACCACTTGTGTGGCAAATCGCGTCCCCGCAATTGATGTAGGAGCGGCTGGCTGGTCCTTGGTGTAGCGCAAAGCGCGTGCTGTGGTTTATTGCGGCCAGCAGACTCGCCCGAATTTCCGAGCTCGGTCGAGCTGAGACCAACACGAGAAGACGCCACCTGCTACGCGTCGCAACGCGTCGCGGGCTGCTCTTTCTTGTGCGGTCTCGTCGACGCCGGCTGCCACTGTTCTGTTTGCTTGCTGCACGTTGGATGAAAGGCCACCGTCATTGTTTGATGGAATGCCGACCATCGGAGTAGCCCTCCGCTGCGAGCTTGCGATCGCCTCGCAGCGGCCTGGCGGATCGGGTAGTGCCGAGCTTCGGCGAGATAGCGGCTCGGTGCAGCTGGATAGCGTCGGCTTGGAGCAACACCACCAGGAACCCCGAGCTGCCGGTGCCAAACGTGTAGACCGGGTCAGTCGCCCACCTCTCGTGCGCTCCGCTTTGCTCGTCGTCTCCAAGGTTGCCGGCCCGCTGGACGAGCGATGCGTCGCATCGAAACTTCGCAGAGGCCTCGGAATGGAGCCAGGCGGATCACACTTGGCCTGGGAAAATCCGAGCTGCACAGTGTGGCTGGTCCGACCATCGAGCCAGCGTTCTGACGGTTGCGGAGTCTACCCACTCGCAGCGGGCATGCCAGAGCTCGAGAAATCGAGGAATGAAATCGACAATCGACGATTTCTCGTGGGGCCACCGAGCCAAGCCACGCGAAGCGTCGGATTTCGATTTCGATTTCGATTTCATTTTCTTTCCTCTTCTGGCTTCTCTCGCTGGCGATTTCTCTTCCAAGGTGGGGAAATTGCAGAAAGCCCGAGGAGGGAGGAATTCGAATTTTTGGAAAGGGCGTGGTCGGGCTGGCTTGACCCGTTTTGGCAAGATTTGGGACCAGGCGGCGCGTTTCCCAGGCATGCCAGCTCCTTAGCAGCCGTGTCCTCATCGGCGGCTGCATCTGCTGCACCGCTCACAGGCTAAGGTTTCGCATTCCCGAGCCGCTGCGTTTCGTCAACCGCACTCGAGCCTTTCGCGCCTGTGCGGCTTCAGCCCTTGCCTTCAGGCCGTGCTCCGGGCGACCTCGTGCCTGAACCAGGCAGCAGAGAGCTTTCTCCACCATTTACGACGCAGTCGGACTTGCTATCTTTCTTTGGATTTGCTCCTCCGACTCGGCGATAGAGATTGGACTCTGTTGCACCAGCCTCGTCGCCGCCTTGCTTGCCTCGTGCGGTGCCGGAGCCATGCACTCGCATGCCCGTCTCGATGACACGTCCTAGTGCGGATCACTCGCCGAGCACGCTTGTGCTGCCGCTTCGCATGGAGCCGCGCTGCTTATTTGGTTGCGCCCGTTCATGCAGCGCCGTGGCGATGCTGGGCTGAAGCGATCGCAGGCAAGGGGCCGCAAGGGCGTGATGGAACGGGACAGACGTCGATCCTCGCAACGCTGCAAGGCGTGCCTGTCGCGACCAGCAGCAGGAATGACGGACGGCCTTGCGAGCCTGGCTTGGAATGAGCGGGGCAAGGGGGGGGCGCTTCCAGGAGGCGTGCGACGCGCGGGCCAGGCGGTACCAGCCCAAGCATCCCAAGTGCCTCGGTTAGGCTAGGTGACCGCGGGTGCAAGGCAGCCAGGCGGCTGGCTGCGAGCGAGAGGCCAAGGATTGGAATTTTGGCAGCTGCCAGGGCGGATGCGCCAGTGGCAGACTCGCTTCTTCCATTTTCCCACCCGCCCTGCGAATTGTCCCAGGAGCGCAGCACAGCGCCGCCCTGCACTGCACAGCTTCACAGCTTGGCGCAGCAGCTCGATGGCTTGCATCTGCCTAAGTTACCGCACCCGCGCTCGCTTGCTCGCATTCCCGCCTCCTTTGCCTTCGCCCTGAAATCCGTGCGCGGCTGCAGCTCGGCTAGGACCCTCCATTCCCTCGCACCTGCATCTCGGACCTGTCAAGCAGACGTGCATGTGTCGCCTCCGTGCACTCGAGCCGCGCCTCGCACCTGTGTCCCTCCCCTCCGCCTTGCAGAGACCGCTTGCAGCTGTTCGCTCGCTCGCCCGCTTGCCCGCTCGCTCTCTTTCCCTCTCTCCCGTCCATTCCTCCTCTGGCTCGTGTGCGAATTTCCGCCAGCCAAGGTTCAGTTGCCGTCGGCCGTGCAGTCCCCCCCTCTCGTCGGTTTCCGCCGCTGGTTGGCCCGGCGTTGAGCCTCGGGCCTGCGTTCCCTGGCTCGGCCTTGCTGCACATGCTGCGTTTTGTCCAGCGCCATCGAGCTTCCGCCGCTTCCCACCCTCGCCGAAGCCCAGACGCGCCTCTCACTTTTGTTCGTCGTCGTCGGTGACAGGTGTCGTTGAGCGTGGCGAGGCGTGCCTGCTCCTCATGCCCCTCATGCTCCTCATGCTTTCTCATGCCGGCCAAATGCCTCTGCCCTCCTGCCAGCCTCTAGTGCCTTGCTTGCATCGCGCTGCACCCGTGGCGCGTCGTTCCCAGTGCCTTTGGGCGGTTGCATGTGCGATACCCGAGCAGAGCCCCTTCCCACTCCTTCCGCTTCTGGTGTCATCGACAGCTCCTGCGCCTCATCTCGCGTATCTTGCCTTGCTTAAAGCTCTTCTCTCCTGACACCCGCCTGCTCTCTCCCTCTCTTCCTCGCCCATCTCGACACGCTCCTGCCTCCCCTTCGACCCCTTGCCGACGCCCGCCGCGTGCTGTCCACCTGTCCACCTGTCCATCCTCGCCGTCGTCTGCATCGCTTCCACCGCTTGGCCTCTTTCCTTAAAAGACCCCTCGCATCTACCAAACACACGACCAATTCCGATCAACTCCCCCTTGCTTCACCAGCGATCCACGGTTCTCAGCCCATCCCGTCTCGCTTAGCATTCCCTCTACCATCACCCGCATCCCCCCTGCACGCCACCATCGACTTCCCCCTTGTTTGGTCGTCTCAGCCTCCCCACTCTGCATCGAGCATCACCTCTCGTTCGCAACAACCACCTCACCAACCTTAAACCGCTGCATATCCTGCTCCATCTGCAGCCTCATCGCGGCGTCTTCCTTGCTTCCATCTCCGATCTCCTTATAAGACAGACGCTCCCACCGGTGTCCTCCCCACCTCTCGTAACGTCCGTTCACCGCCATCCTCCACTCGCCGACCCTCCCCTTCCTTTCCACGCCACTCTTTCCTCGTCGCCATGTCTTCATCACAGGCTTCCACCTCGGCCTCGACGCTCAACTCGAGCTTCCTCCGCCGCCACCCTGCCAGCTTGATACCCAAGCTCGTCCACAACCCCGCCATCACTGACCTCATCAAGAGCCCAGTGACGCGCGAGATGGTCGTCTACCTCGCCAACCAGGCTGCTCACGTCATCCAGTGCGGCTCCAACCAGTCCCCGGACTCGCCGCCTGCCACCCCCACCCGCTCCATCGCCTCGGCCGAGGCCGACCCCGCGGGCAAGCTCGAGATCAACGGTCTGCCCAGTCTCGAGACCTTCATCGCCCTTCTGGTCGAGAGGTCCAACGTCCAGGTGCCCACGCTCCTCTGCACGCTCGTCTACCTCGACCGCCTGAGGTCAAGGCTTCCGCGCGTTGCCAAGGGCATGCACTGCACGCGCCACCGCGTCTTCCTCGCCACGCTCATCGTCGCCGCCAAGTACCTCAACGACTCGTCGCCTAAGAACAAGCACTGGAACAAGTACGCCGCGCTCTTCTCTCAGGCCGAGGTCAACCTCATGGAGAAGCAGCTCCTCTACCTTCTCGACTACGATCTTCGCATCGAGGAGGACGAGCTCATGGTCCACTTTGCTCCCTTCTTCCGCCGTGTCGAGACTCGCTCCGAGGCTGGTCGTCGCGAGATGCACCTCCGCGGTCTCGAGTGCGGCCGCGAGCGCGAGCGCTACGTCCGTGCAAGCGAGCGTCGCGTTCACCTGCGCAACCTGCCCGCTTCCGAGGTGCCCTGCTGGAACCAGAAGAGCGAGCCCAGCCGATACGAGCAGCACCGCCGCTCGGCCGCCTACGACTCGCCCGACTCGCTCGACGCCTCTCCCAAGGAGATGTACGCGCAGCAGTCTTCGTCGCTCATGAGCCGACAAGACTCGGTCGAGTCCAACGCAAGCTCGACGTCGTCGGAAGCCGAGCTGACCGACGACAACGGCTCGTCCTCGTCTTCGGCCGAAGACTACGACGACTACGAGGACGACTACCTGGAGCAGGAGGGCCTCGATGCGCGCATGCAGCAGCACTCGGTGTCGGGGCTCCCTTCCAGCCGCTCGCACCCGGTCATGGTGGTGCAGAGCGAGGAGCTCGAGGCACACAAGGCCGGCTCGGCGATGCACCGCTACCTCTCGCAGGCGGTGCCCTCGAGCCTCAAGAAGAGCACCTCTTCGCAGATCAACATGCAGCAACCAAGCCAGGCTCACATTCCCGTCTCGCATTCGATGCGCAGCGTGCGAAGCAGCTCCAACTTGCTCTCCAGGATGCTCGGCGGTCACCAGTCGTCGGCAGCCTACTAAGCCTCCTCTCTCCTCCCCTTCCCCCATCCTCCCAAATCTCCTCGTTCTTTCTTTCCACGGGATCCGGGTTGAGTCGCAATCCTGCACCTTCCGTCCTGACTTGCTTGATTTATGCAGCTGGCTGCATGCCAAGTAGACAGGCGACTAGGTGACGATTGGACAACCGAACAGATCACCGGACGCAAACAGCAGCACACTCTCTCCCGCTATCACTCTCCTTGCTCTGTCTCTCTCTCTGTCGTAGCATTCATGTCTTTGGTCACCGTCACTACATCTCTCTCTCACACTAGCATAGGATCTCAGCGCACATCCACTAATCTTGCTCGGGCTTGACCGAGCTCACTCTCCTCGCAAATCGGGTTGCTTTTCCCCTTACCATTCAGCATCATCACTCTTACCCCGCTTCCCCCTTTTTATCTCTTCATTCTTGCAAAGTGCAAATGCAAATCAAAGATCTGCGAACTTCAAATCATCTGCGTGCGTCTGTGCCGGGGCTTGTTTTTCTTCTTAGGTGAAGTGTCGAGCGTGGTTGATTGCGATGACGGCCCTGCTTGCGATGTAGGGACGGAGTGGTCAATCGGATCGACGGATGGCTGATCGGGGATCGTCGGCAAAATTCTGACGATCCCGCGACGAGCATCAATGCGCTTGCCAAGCGAGGCGCGTCAGCCGCTTCACACGGGTGGAAGCGAGCGGGGGGTCGACGTGCTGAAGCGAGGCGTGGACACTTTGACGCCGTCGACTGACCTAAGCGCTGATTGTCACGCCTTACCGCCATCTGCAGTTCTCGCCACACCTCTAAGCGCACTCATCGGCTCCGCTAGAACAGCCATGGGGCCGCCTCACCCGACCAGCCAGTGAGTGAGGAAGCGGGAGCCTGGTGAGCTGGGCGGTTTCACACTGAGTCCAGGAGCAGCCATGTCGGCTCGAAAATGAAATTCAGAGTCTCTCGCCACACTGCTGCTGTAGTAACTGGCGCGGCACCTCCGTTTGTTCCGTGTCTGAAGAGGCGCGTGGCGAGACAGTGGCTGCCCAGTCAAATCCCGTGTTCGAGTTCGAGATGAGGTCTTCGCCCAGGGTCCCTGTCCATCGGGCTCTAGCCCTCGTCTGCACCGAAACAAGGTGGCACAGGCCACTGGAGTCGCGCAGTGCAGCCTACGGACTCCGACACCAGTCCATCACTACTCACGGTGCTTACTGAAGCGAATGGTCAAAGGCTCGAATCGTTTGAAGATGTCGAGCTCCCGTGGGTGGCAGCCAGTTGCGTCGAACTTGACTCAGTGACACGAGTTCCAGACTCCGCGGTTCCTGCGATTTGATGCTTCGCTGGACTGCCTGGCTTCAACTGCTGAATTTACCTGGATTTACGGCTTGTGACGTGTTTTTAGAGTTTCAGGACTCGAGCGCCGCGCTGCACCTCGTGGGTGAACTTGACAGCCACCAACGTTTGCTGCAAACTCACAGGTTCGATGGCTGCTTGAAGCCCGGATGGTGGCTTCCACCTTTCGTGTACGCCACTCCTACTCGAGCGCAGAGGCGAGTGTCTGCAATTTGACCCCAGTGGAGCGTTGCAGGTGTCGCTGAGATCGGACAGATCGAGATGATATGAATTGGAGATTTGGCACTCCGGTGAGGCGGAGTGCGAGCGTGGAACATTGTCGACACCGCATGCTGCAGTTGCGATGAAGCGACTCCGGCGGGCAGCAGCAGCGTGGCGACTGCCAAGCACGACGGTTGTGTGGCGTCTGCACCCTGTTTCGGTTGCGGTTGACAGCCGAAAGCAGCCGATCCCCTTGCAGCCGCTCCGTCTGCCCGCCCGGTACTGCGCTGCCAACCCACGATTCGCCACACCGCCGCCCGTTCCGACAATGCTGCGATCTCGTGCCCAGGCGAGATGAACATGTTCGCCCGCATGCGATGGAAGCGCGCACGTCCATCCTCATGGGCGCAACAGGTCGATGTCCAAGCCACGGGGCTGTCGGCTGCCTGCCTCGGCCAATCGCTTGAACCGCTTCCTCGGGCTCGCAGCACACCCTTGCAGTATTCGCCGTGCAAAGCCTCCGCTCCGAGCGTGGCAAGAGGCGCTGGACCACAGGCTCGCACGATGCTCTGCCGCCCCACATGTTCCCTCCCACGCAGAGCTCGGATGGCAACTGCGTGCATCTCGCTCGAATCTCATTGTCGCCTGCTCGCGTGCTAGATTGCTCCCATCGGCACCATCAGACGCCGCTGCAAGGTGCACGCTCGTGCTTTAGAGTTTCGTGGTGAGTTGTTGCGTTGCTTCCCGGCGACTTGTTGCCAACTTGGTCAACATCGTAAGCCACGGCGTCCGCCGCATCAGCCTCCGCTGACGTCCCTCTCGCACCGGAGCTGGTTGGACAAGACGGGTATATAGTAGCGCAAGGTCTTCCGTCCCTTTCGTCCCGTTGCCTCGTCTCCTCACCCACATCTCCCTTCAAGTTCCCAAGGCCTACTCCACCTCCACCGACGACATGACAGACTGGAAGAGCCCCGTCGTGCTGGGACACGCCTTCTACGCGGCGACCGCGCTCATGTGGTTGTGCGTCGGGCTGTTCTTCTACGACACGCTTCGCTTCCTGCGCTTCGACGTCTCGATCATCATGGGTCGTCGACCGCGCAGGTGGCCGCAGCTGCCGTATGTGTTCAGCCGTGTGGGTCTGTGGACCTACCTGCTGACCAACATTTACTTTGTGGTGGCGGGCACCGAGTTCAACTGCAACGGCGTGCTGCAGGCCGTCGAGATGCAGATGGGCTGGATCGCCGTGTCGTCGTCCATGCTGCTCGCCTTTCGCGCCGTGTGCGTCTACTCGGGCCGTGCGCGCACCGTGGTCTCGCTACTGCTCACCGTCCTGACGCTCGGTATGCTCGCCACCTGGATGGTGGGCGTCAAGGACACCAAGGCCGCCTGGGTGGTTGGCGGTGGCAACCCGTGGCAGGAGGGTTCGTGCGCATTCACCTACATGTCCAAGCAGTACTCGATCAAGTACATTGTGACGATCGTGTTCGACATGGTGGTTATGCTGCTCACTGTGGCGGGTGTGGTGCGCATGAACGGCGGCTCGCGCATCGGCGCCGTGCTGGTCAACCAGGGCATCCAGTATTTTGTGATGACCGCGCTCATCAACGCGCTCGTCACGGGCCTGACGCTGGCCGACCTCAACCCGGTCATGTCGCTGATCGGCGCCATCCCGAGTGCCACGATTTCGGTCATGTGCTCGACGCGCCTGTACGTCGAGCTGGCCGAAGAGGCCGCGCCCAAACCCGAGGGCGTCAACTCGTCGCAGCTCTCGTCGTCTCTGAGCGGCTCGGGCGCCGAAAAGATCGCACGCTTCTTCAAGCGTTCGAGCCAGAACACATCGCAGCTGCAGCCATCGATGGCTATGCGCAGCACGTCGTCGTCCAACAACGGCACCGCCGTCGCTGGCCTCACCTCGCTCAGCTACATCGCGCGCAACGAGTCGCAGTCGCGCGACGACAAGAGCTTTGCCATCAGCTCGCACGATGACCTCGAGGCACAGACCACGCGCGCTCAGCCCGGCACCATCGTCAACATTGTCGAGGAGCGCACCATCGTGCGCGAGCCCATGCCCGACCACCTCGCCGGCGTGTTCTACGGCCGTACCTCGGACACCGCTGAAGAGGGCGTCGCCGACCACCCATACAGCACCGTCAAGGGCCACTTCCCGCGCCTAAGCAAGTCGTAACGTTCGCTCGCCTACTTCTGGAATGAATCTGTCTAGTGCAGAGCCTGACGGACGCGAGTGAGAGCGCAGGGTGAAAACGAAGGCCAAGCCACCATGAACCATGTGAGCAGGCTGCCGATGGGATGAGTTTGCTGAATTGATTGCGAAGTGCTGTGTCGCGCGTTTTGTGCCGATTTTTACGTATTCCGGGACTCGGTCAATGCAGCGTCATAGTGAGAGTGGCTCGTGCGGAACGATCCGCAACAAACTCAGATAGCGGAATCACAGTTCGCAAATTCCCTCCTTTCTTTAACCCTCATCACCGTCGCGATCAGTCTCAGCATCGCCGACAAATCTTGTTGATTGTCTCTTTCCTCGCACTTGTCGGCCGCATCACTCAGTCGCACGCTTCGAGGTTTAGCCTCTGCCCGCGCGAGTCCGACGTGCTCCCGCCATGGCCACTCACAACTACGGCCGGCCCTCGACCGACGATCATGCGGAGGACCGCCCTCTCCTCAGCCAAGACCACGACGGTGCTGATGATACCACCAACCAGTCGCTCTGGTCTCGCTTCCGACGCCAGCTCTCCGCCACATTTGCTCCCCTCGCCAAGCCTGAGGAGCTCCGCCCTTTGGAGCGCTTCCTGGTCGTCGCATCCGTAGCACTCCTCCTTCTCGCTGCGGTCTTCATTGGTCTCTTTGCTGGCTCGCAGCATAAGCTCGCTCACCGTCCCGCTTCACCCGCACCAGTCCCCGCTCCAGGAAATCCCAACCCTAACCCACCCGAGGGCGACATCTGCACCACTAAGGATTGTGTGCTCGCCGCGAGCGAGATCCTCCGCTCCATCGACGAATCTGTCAACCCCTGTGACGACTTTTACGCCTTCTCCACCAACAATTGGCTCAAGGCGCATCCCATTCCTGGCGATGCCGGGCTCTTCGGCACGGGTCAGTTCGTACTCTCAGAAAACTCAAAGATCCTCCGCCAGATCCTCGCCGACGCCCCGTCCTCAGCTGCGCTCGATCTCCGTGACAATGAGGCCTCCGACAAGGACAACAAACAGGACAAGGAGCAGCACGAAGCCGACAGGCAGAATCTCGTCAAGCTCAAGGACTACTACGACGCATGCATCGACGTTACTGCTCAGGACAAGCTCGGCGCAAAGCCCCTCCTCGATGTTCTCGAGCATCTTCGCCTGCTGATCCGTCAAGGTGGGCACGATGACGAGGAATTCTCCGAGCCCACTCGATTCCTTCTGCAGACGGATGACCATTCGGATAAGCCCGTACCTCCCAACCAGCCACCCGCTCGCTCTCCCAAGCCGCATCCCCCGCGCGAGAGCCCCAAGCCCTCTCCTCCCTCGGGCAAGAGGCAGAAGGGCCTCACCGAGGCCGTCGCCTGGGCACACAGCCGTGGCCTCCCTGCCTTCTTTGACATCACCATCGACGGCGACGCCGTGGTGGACCCCACCGCCGCCACTCCGTGGTTCTTCCCTTCCGGTCTCGGTCTGCCGGATCAGTCCTACTACGAGGATAAGGACGAGCTCGCTTTCTACAAGCGCGTCGTCGCCGATGGCCTCGCTGTGTATGACCGCGAGCTCAAGCACGTCAAAGCCAGTGGCAAAAAGGACAAGAAGAACAAGCGCAGCAAATCGGCTCCACTCGGGCCTCTCGCCGAAGATGTGGTCGAGTTTGAGCGCCTCTTGGCCGATATCACCCCCGACTCGGAAGAGGTCAACGATCCTGTGGCATCCTACAACCCGATCAACACCACTGCCTTGCCGTACACCTTTTCTTCCATCAGCTGGCCCGCCTACTTCTCCGCCCTGACGGTCCGAACGCCCGAGAGGATCATTTTGACCAGCCCCAAATTCGTCACGGCACTTGACGCGCTCATCTCACGCACAAAGACGGACGTGCTGGAAGCCTATCTCGTCTGGACCGCCATCCGCGAGTTCGGCACCGCACTCGGCCCCAACGTCAAGTTGCGCGGCCCAGCAGAGCGTCTGGACAGGTACTCCAAGGGCGTCGCTCCTGACGCCAAGGAGGACCGCGAGACCAAGTGCATGGGCGACCTCAACGCAGCGCTAGGCTTCATGGCAGGACGCTACTTTGTTCGCTCCGCATTCCAGGGAGACAGCAAGAAGAGAGTCGAGCAGATCATCTTTTCGGTCATCGATGCCTTCAAGTCGCGCCTTCCCGAGCTCGACTGGCTCGACGAGAAGACGCGCAAGAAGGCACACGAGAAGGCCGAGGCCATCCGCGTAATGGTTGGCTACCCAAACTCACCCAACACCACGGACGCTGTGTCCGTATCGGCGTTCTACCGTGATCTGCCCGTGGACGCGTCCAACTACTTTGCCAACCGCCTGGCATCGTCGACGCGCATGGCCAAGCGTGACTGGGCGCAGGCAGGCCGCAAGCTCAACCGCGAGCTTTGGGACATGTTCCCCGCAGAGGTCAATGCCGAGTACTCGCCCCAGGGTAACTACATCCTCTTCCCCGCCGGCATCATGCAGCCGCCTTATTTCCACGTCTCGTGGCCGTCGTACCTGCAGCGTGGAGCTTTCGGCGCCGTTGCCGGTCACGAACTCTCGCACGCCTTTGACCCGGACGGCCGCCTGTACGACAAGCAAGGCTACCTACGCGACTGGTGGTCCGAAGCGACTGCCAAGCAATTCCAGCAGCGACAGACGTGCCTAGCCAACCAGTACCACTCGTACACGGTCTCTGACGGCAAGGGTCACGAGCTGCACCTGCGCTCCAACTTTACCAAGGGTGAAGATGTCGCCGACGCAGGTGGTCTCGCGCAGAGCTACCGCGCCTGGAAGGACGAGCTGGCTCTCGGTGGCGACGAGATCGAGGCGGCCAACGCGCTGTTGCCTGGCCTGGGCTACACCCGCGAACAGCTATTCTTCATCGCCTACGGCGTCAGCTGGGCACGCAACATCCGTGCCAGCGAGCAGGTCAAGCGCCTCCGCACCGACCCGCACAGTCCCACCAAGTACCGCGTCAACGGCGTTCTCGTCAACTCGCCCGAGTTTGCTGAGGCCTTCGGGTGCAAGGCTGGCCGCGACAAGATGGCCAAGACGCCCGAAGATCGTTGCAGCATCTGGTGATCCTCAGCCGCGACCTGGCACGTTAACTTTATCATCAGTTCTGCTCAATGCCAAATGGATTGTAATTCGCCGGATGCTCACAGACTGAGGTGCGCATATCGACTCTTTGCTTGATTGAAAAGCCGTCTCGATGAGCTCAGGACAGGTGACATCGCGAGTATCGACGGAGAGGAAAGCGGTCAGCGACGGAGAGTGGAGCGGTCGACATCGGAAAACGGTCAACGACAGAAAGTGATCATAGCGGAAGAGCGGAAGAGCGGAGAGAGGGGCGGCCGGCCACCAGCGATCAGACGGAGAAAGCGGGACAGCCAGCGACAGCGAGCGGAGCGCTCAACGGCGGACGCAGAGCGGGCCGGCCAGCGACGGAGAGTGAAGCGAACAGCAGCGGATGGAGAGCAATTGAGCCATGGATGATCAAGGGGTCTGGAGAGCAGAGTGACGGGCGTCGCGGGCGAATGGCAGAGAACAGCATCTGAAATCAGCAGCGATACGCGCCGTGATTCTGCAAAGCCGCGATCATTCTGACACTCAGTTCATACTGCCCCCCGTGCCCTTGATCTGATCGCAACCGGCGTGACATGCGCAACTCGCCCGTGGACCCCCAATGAGGACTGTCGCTGAGGATTGAGACCGCGACGGTTGTGGATATCCTCCTCCGTCGCCTCGACATCGGCGATCATCGCGCGGGCGAACTCGTCGTCACCAAGGCGCTTGTACGCCATTTCGACGGCTTCGTTTCCACGTAGTGGTCGAGCAGGTGGATGTAGACGGGGCGTGTTCGTTCAAAGCTGGCCGTCATATGTCTGTCGACAAGTCTGAGCCGCCACAGATCGTGCTGGACTGCGGCAGGCACCTCCGACCCTACCTTGTCGACCGGAAAGTTCCTCGTAGTCGGCACTTCCTGCACGCTGATCACTGCTTTGTAAAACAAGAAGCGCCCTTTCTTTGCGAATTTCAGATGGACGCCTTGATACTGCGAGCTGGCTCCCTTTGGCGGCTCCAAGAACGATTGAATGCGCTGCGCCGTCTTGTTCAGCTCGAGCATCTCCGGGTAGCGCGGGAGCATTTGAGCGCGGTTCACCAGCGCACCAGGGCCGTGCTAGTAGAGCGCTCGATCGCTTTGTCCAGCTCGTGGGCCTCAAAACTCCTTCCTGCCGTTCGGCTCTCGCCCTCAACATTTCGTTCTTGAAGGGCACGTGCTACTCGCTGACGTTAGCAGCTCGCAACACAGGCTCAGAAGCCAAGACTGTCATCGACCGCGAGTTGGAGAGCGTTCTTGATTGCACATACCTGCTGTGATTGTGCAGACCTGGTCGTGACAGCGTGCATCAGTACAGCTAGACGCTAGCCCTCGTCTTTTCTCTATAATATCATCTTCCACGCTATCCCTTCGGTGATCGCCGCATCGTCACCACACTCGTGATGCCCTCGACTGTTGTTTCTAGACTGCTTCCGGTGTTTTCTCCCGCCTCAGACGTATGGGAAGGCGAGTCGACGGAGATCGGGTTGGACGACGGACCAGAAGCCTGAGTCGGGGAGTCGGCGTCGTCAGCGGCGTGCCAAGCCACTCCAGCGCGGGCAAACTCGTCGCCACAGAAACCCTTGTGCGCCGTTGGCACCGTGTCGCGATCGACCTCTGCACTGCCGACCAGATGCTGATACACCGATCGCATCCTCTCGAAGTTGATGGTGCATTGCGAGTCGAGCCTTGTGAGTCGCCACAGATCGGAACAAGCGGCCGCTGCCACTTCAGAGCCGAAAATGACCTGTGGGAACGGCTAGTGGGAGCGCAAATCTCGCCAATCAGACGCATGGCAATCCTCTCTTTTGCGGGCGGATCGCAGCTCTCATCACGACTGTTCTCACCGTCTCGCTCTTCCGCCTCAGCGGCTCAGTCGCTGCGCACGCATTCAATCGAATCGAATGAGATGTGAGACGATTGAATCGTGAGACAAATGTGCTTATCACGGCAGGACTTGCAGGCGGGCCCATCGCTACCAAAACCCTT